>CABFVX010007170.1:0-19921 GCA_902151425.1 Timema shepardi
ATTGTCTCTAGTTATATCTCACACATCCTGAGGTTCTCTGAGTAGATGGTCTCACCAAACAAAGATTGTCTCTAGTTAATCTCACAAATCCTGAGGTTCTCTGAGTAGATGGTCTCACCAAAGAAAGATTGACTCCAGCTTACATGGACCATGCTCTTGTTTTTCCAGTAAACCAGCACTAGATGAACTTCTACTGGAATCTTGTGCACTGACCCTTGACATTGCAATTGGCTGGAGGAGTAACTTCACCTAATCTGGTCTACCAAAAAATAAGTATTCGTATGCATTTGTGGCTAAGAGAAAAACAGATAATTGTTGTTGCAAGGCGGGTAATTTTATTCAAAACGGGATTATATTTAATTTGGATTCCTCAAGTTCACTTCTTTCACTTGGTTCACTTGTTTCGTACTAGGGAAAAATAAATCTTACTTTGTTTGGCGTTAATCTATCTATTTTTTCATGTTTTTTAGAAGGCCAAATTAGGCATAGTGTCTCCTCCAGCCAATTATAATTTTGGCACTCTTATTCCGATAAATGTTTTATGTTGCACTCATTTAAATAATGTGATTTTTTAAATTAGTCTCAAATAAGTCTAGTTTTGTACTCTATAGTGTTCAAATAAAAAAAGTTAAAAGGAAAAATGTGGAGTGAGGAATCTATTTAATTACAACATATATTTATTATCTTGTACTTTTTTCGTCCCATTGATTTGCACTAAAGTATTGTGTTTACAATTTATCCTCAGAAACATCACGAGCATTTTTTGTGATGGAAGAGAGAACTACATTTATTCTGTTCCGTAAACCTTATTTCATATTAAATATTTTCCCTTTTATAGCAATAAAGGTGGAAAAAGCCATAATGAGGCGCAACTGAGGTTAAAACTAGTAATTTATATAAGCATACCAGCAATATTAAACTATAAATATTGTTTGGGAGGAAGTAGGATATGCTTGCTATTGGTCCTATACTTTCTTTAATTATAATACAGTTCGAAAAAAACTTTTAAAATAACATACATACTTCTACTTTGCTCATTCATATCTTTGGCTTTCTCAAATTTTGTGTATTTATTCTGATTATAATAAGAGAGTTCAAAATGCCGTACTTGAGTGCAAAACAAAAAATTTAATTTGGAGGGGAGGCTACATTTATGCTTAATCTGCACCCCCACCCCAACTGAAATGGTCTTAATATATCCAAAAACAATACATGGGATCTAAACGATGCCAAATAGTGTTATTAGCGGCCAGGAACACGTGGTATACTTCGATAATAATTCATCTACAACCAGCTTGTCGGAAGCGCTCTTGTAAAAACTGGTATGTTCGACCAGCTAGTCTGACAATCTCGACAACCTAGTCTGACAATCTTGACAAGCTAGTCTGACAATCTTGACAAGCTAGTCTGACAAACTTGACAAGCTAGTCTGACAATATCGACAACCAAGTCTGACAATCTCGACAACCTAGTCTGACAATCTTGACAAGCTAGTCTGACAAACTTGACAAGCTAGTCTGACAATATCGACAACCTAGTCTGACAATCTTGACAAGCTAGTCTGACAAACTTGACAAGCTAGTCTGACAATATCGACAACCAAGTCTGACAATCTTGACAATTGACAAGCTAGTCTGACAATCTTGACAAGCTAGTCTGACAAACTTGACAAGCTAGTCTGACAATATCGACAACCAAGTCTGACAAACTCAACAACCTAGTCTGACAAACTTGACAAGCTAGTCTGACAAACTCGACAACCTAGGCTGACAAACTCGACAACCTAGTCTGACAAACTTGACAAGCTAGTCTGACAAACTCGACAACCTAGTCTGACAAACTCGACAACCTAGTCTGACAGGCTTGACAAGCTAGTCTGACAATCTCGACAAGCAAGTCTGACAGACCTGACAAGCTAGTCTGACAATCTCGACAACTTAGTCTGACAATCTCGACAAGCTAGTCTGACAAACTTGACAAGCTAGTCTGACAATCTCGACAACCAAGTCTGACAATCTCGACAAGCTAGTCTGAAAAACTTGACAAGCTAGTCTGACAAACTTGACAAGCTAGTCTGACAATCTCGACAAGCTAGTCTGACAATCTCGACAACATAGTCTGCCAAACTCAACAACCTAGTCTGACAAACATGACAAGCTAGTCTGACTAGCTCGACAACCTAGTCTGACAATCTTGACAAGCTAGTCTGCCAAACTCGACAACCTAGTATGACAATCTCGACCACCTAGTCTGACAATCTCGACAACCTAGTCTGACAATCTCGACCACCTAGTCTGACAATCTCGACAATCTAGTCTCCCAGAATGGCTGTTGCAGACATATACACCGTATAATATTGCAGGTCCTAACTTTCATAGCTGAGAGAGCTCTTACGGTAAATGCTATGTTCATTGTATCGCAATGGTTTTCTTTTAAGAATACGAGGATAACGCTTACGTTACGTTACGTGAACTGAACGGAGCTATCGATACTTTGACTTAAAGATGTCAATGTTTGTTGTTGTATTCTTACTTTCACAAACGGACACTTTGAGTTGATTTTAAGGCACCCGTCTTAAAAGAATCGGTAAAATAAAATTCAACTTAAGAGTCTTAATGTAGAATTGAAAATTAATTTTAAACATAACGGCTGTATTATAAATGTTTGTGTTTATGTATAATATAATTATAAGACATATCATTCAGCACAAGCAAAACATTAAATTTAACTTTTAAGAAAGCGCTTAGAACAAATCATAGTATATCTGCTGAAATTGTAAACTAATTTATATAATTTACTCATAAATGATAGTAAAATTAGTATATTCATTGTCTGGCATCGAGCCAAGTATTCGTCTCTCAGTCTAAGACGAAATAAATTAGCTCAAATTAACAATACAGCTGTTATATTTGGTTCTTCATGAAAATAAAGTTTTCTCCTTGATTAAACCTCTTTTTGTTTCAACGGCGAAGAGAACCAGTGATTAATGTTGGTTGCTTTCTCTTGCAGTTCCCAGTTTAGATGTTCGAACGAACCTAAGGACTGATACGATCTACTAAATAAAGACAAATGACATGCTGGAGCTGGCCCCGATGCGACACGGGAGAAGTGTGCCACTTTTATGTACTATTGAAAGCAATACTAATATCTTAGTACGACCTTCCATGGATCCTGAATGTAACAAGAGTTCAAGGTGAGGCTGATTTATTTCTTGTGGATGGGGAGCGTCTTTTTACAGCATTGAGGGATGACTGCGTCCAAAATTGTGTTCGTTTTAGATCCATTTTACACGAACATGGCAGTGAAATATTATCTTATAGAAACTCTATGAACATTCTAATCCAGGTATGGTGAAAATTTTACAAGCAGTGTTCCACCTCTTATTTACGTTATTTAATGAGTTTAAAAAACTTTTGGAATATTATGAAATGTTATGGTTAACTCAAATCAAATTGTAAATATTTTTAAAATGCCTACATTTTAAAGAAGGATAATTTAAGAAATTGCCCAATGAAAGTCATAGACAATAATTATAAGTAAAAACAATGAAAGTAACAGCTTCAGAGAAAATATTACAATAATATGATATATATGTTAAAATCAAAAACTTACACACAATTAATAATTTTAGTTTGAAACATGTTGTATTTTGTCAGCCAGATATTTATTTTCAGCTATTAGCTTGTCTCCAACCGCTAACTAGATGCAATTAGGTACGAGTGAAGACGATTTATAACCGATCACTTACTACACAATACTCATTGTGATAATATGACAATGAATGACATGACTGTCAAACTATTATTGACTTCAAAAATACTAAACCACGTTTGCAAAAGGTGTATTTAATGATTTTAATCATGTTGGCGTGCCACCCAGATCGAACCAAATATCCTCTATCCATGTTCTAACATAATCGTTCCAGGAGTGATGGGATGAGAAAATATCGTGGCAATTTGTTTAGTGATTCCGTGAAATAATAGTGCCTAAATTCCCAAAACGTGTCTTAAATTATATAAAAAACAAAATGTAGTGTTAACATAGTTGTAGCATCTTATCATAGCTGCTGGGGACCTGGTGGTTTAGGGTTAACGTGTCATACTTCTGTGCTGGGGGTCTGGGGTTCAATCCATGGTCCCAGCAAAGATTCATCTGATTGCCAAGCCTTTCCCTCCCCTCTGACAATACGTGAATTAATAACAACTTGTGAATGTGTGGAATGCCAGGCCTCCAGCGTATTTTGGATCACAAGTTAAACTGTAGGTATTCCATCTCATCTCACAATCACCCTACCATTACACATTATCGTAAGTTCGTATAACTCAAACGGGTGCTAATAATAATAAATATTAATAATATCATAAATACAATGCTGAGTTCCTAAAAGACAGTAACGAATTACTCCAAATAATATTCAATTAAATAATGTGATAATATTGGAGCCTAACCATGTGCCATTTCACTGTGTTCACTACAAGATAGCTACAGACCACGCCCCACAACCCACTACGAGCACGTGTTATCACACGAGTTAACTGACCGGGCTAACACTGAGTGTTGACCGAGGCCGCTATGCACGTCCCACAACTCACTACGAGCACGTGTTATCACACGAGTTAACTGACCAAGCCAAACACTGAGTTGTGACCGAGGCCGCTATGAGTGACGAATGGCGCTTCCGGTTGCGGAAATGTTCAACGTCCATTTAGATAATAAAAAATGTATATTCTAAGTTTTCCCACCACCATCTAGTCACATATTTCCCTTCTAACGACTACCCGTCTTTCTCATTGTCTTGTATGTAACCACTATGAAGAAATATACCAAATAAATACCCCTAGGAGACCAAAATAAACTCCACTCTTGAAGGTATACTGGTAGAGGATGCAATATCATCTTGTTAAAATGTAAAATATAAAATTATGGCTTTGGCACCCTAAACTCTAAATTCCTTTTCGGTCTAGAATTTTTTTTAATTCAAATAATAATCATGATCATCTTGAACATAATTATATTGTTCCATGTTTGGTCTTCCGATTCAGGATAGTAAAATAAATAATGTATAATCTTTTATCCTGGGAGCTATCCTGAATAATTTTAAAGTGTTTTTCTTGCTGGTATAATATACTAAATGGTTTTATATTTGAAATAATTAATGTACAATATCTTGTCTTGGAAATTATCTTGAATTAGTTGACGTGTTTATCTTTTTCAATTATTTTGTTTGGTAATTGAACTAAGCAATTTAGAATCTTTTGTCTTGGAAATTATTTCGAAATATTTATCATGCTTGTAACCCGCCTCAGTGGCGTAGTTGGCTAACGCGCTTGTCGTGTTGAGCTTGACTGATGAGGACGGGGAGATCGAGGTTAGAATCTTGGTCGGGTGAACTGGGGGTTGTTTTTTTTAAATGGTTTTCCACTCTCCCTCCACGCAAATGCGGGTTCACTTCCTCTAATTAAACCTTACCAATTCCTAATCCATTAGTGTAATTAGTACTTAAAGCGTATAACTCGAACGGGTAGTAAGACGCGGTGCTATATATATTGCTTGTATAATCTACTAAATGGTTTACTATTTGAAATAAGTAGTTTAGAATATCTTGTCTAGGAAGTTACCTGGAATAATTTAATGTTTTAGCCTTGCATAATCAACAAAATAATTTAAAGTTCTTGATTATCTCTAGTTGTATATAAAATAAATGATTTAGTGTCCTTGTTGTTAAAGTAAATAATATATTATACTTGTTATTAGTTTGGTGAATTTCAAGTCTTTAATTGACTGGTAGTACAGAAGTAAATAATTATGATGGGACATAAATATTTCTAAATCCAAATAATTTTTTTGGGCATGACTAATTGCAAGGTCCTTCAAATTAATGAATTATTATTTATGATCACTGATGTGAATTAATCTTTGATATCTCCTTAGATTTTATTCACTGATTAATTATATTTATTTAAATGGGTAGCTTTTGTTTAAACCCATTCATTAAAGGTACCTTGGTGTTAGAAATATTGATTTAAAATTTTGTAAATAAAACCTTATTCTTAGCAGAAAAACAAAAAAAATCGTCTTTTTATATATAATTGGAGACGTGACGGGATGTAGCATTTGATGAGCTACAACGCTGTATTTTAAAAAACTGGACTCTAAACCATTACTAGTCATAACCCACCACAACCAAAATAGTATAATGTCCTAAACCCACCGAGGCCCATCCCACTGTTTACGTCCCGAGCTGTTTATCTCCCAGGCTACGCAACCGACCATCGCGACCGTGCTGTTATCACTGACCTACCTTATTTATACATTAAAACTCATATTTATCCTGTTTATAAATAAAATTTACATTTAAATACTTATCTTCTGATTTTATGATTTCAACTGTCTCCTATTTATCTATTTTTACTCTATCCTTGGGAATATTATTTATTATTATTTGGTCATTCCTTTATATTGTTTAGTGCTAAAATGCTGAATGGGTTGCAGGTAAACAGGAGCAAATATTTTGTTTTTATTGTCCTATCGGCTTAGCCTGCATTCCCCCCTTTTTATGTTGTTTAATTTTATATGCCTGCCTTGGCCCTGGAGGACGAAAAGGGGCTACAGGGAGTCATCACTAAAATGTATTAACTTTATAGTTTTTTTCTCGGTAAAATGTATAATTTTATGCTGTTAAGTTTTAGAGGTTTAAAACTGTTGAATATGTTTCAAGTCATTATATATATATACATATATGAGGCACGTCCAGAAAGTAAGAGTACTGGTTGCCCTCTCGTGCTGTGATACATTTTCCCCAAGTTTGGCAACACTGAGTGGTAGTGGTGGTTCTTCTGAACACAGCCAGCACAGGCGGACCTCGTTAGTATGAAAACTCGCCTTGTAGGTCAGTTTGTGTGAATTATGTTGATAATAAATCCCACCAAGTGCAAGGTGTGCGCTGCAATCAGGTTCCTTCTCGTTGAAGGAAAAACATTGACTGAAACTTTTTCACGGATCAAAACTGTTTATGGCTAAGGTTCTATGAACCGAATGAACGTGTTTAAGTGGTGTTGTGAGATTAATAAAGGCAGAACGAATGTTCATGACGATCAGAGGTGTGGAAAACCTTCCATTTTGACCGATGAGTTGGTGCAAAAACTCGAGAAAACTGTTCGTGAAGACCACCAATTGACAGTGAATGAAATGTCTGCGATGTTTCCACAACTTTCCAGATCTCTCTTACACGAAACAATTACAGAAACGCTGGGATTCCGAAAATTATGCGCAAGATGGCTCCCAAAACAACTGACATTGCAGCACAAAGTGAATCGGGTCGCTAGCGCTCGTGAGTTCCTTGAGCGACTTGAATTGGAAGGTGAAGATTTTCTGAGTTCGATTACTCATTAAACTTCTGAGACGAAAAGACAGTCATCACAGGGGCGGCACACCAGTTCCCCATCTGTAATAAAATTTAAAACCTTAATTTCAGGCAAAAAATCATGGCTACTATGTTTTAATACCGAAAAGGGATCATTTTTATCGAATTTCTGCCTGAGGGGGAGACGATTAATGCTGCAAGATACTGTGAGACCCTAAAAAATCTCAAGAAAGCAATTCAAAACAAACGGAGGGGAATGTTGACGCAGGGAGTGCGCTTGTTGCACGACATTGCCCGCCTGCACACGGCCAACGCCACCAAGGCACTTTTGGACTCATTAGGTTGGGACATTTTGAACCACCCCGTATACTTCCCTGACTTGGCGCCTTCAGACTTTCATCTTTTCACCTCCCTCAAGACTCACATGGGCGGAAAAAAAAATCAACCGATGAGGAGGTGAATTAGGAGGTCCTGAACTGGGAGAGGGAGAAGGTGGGAGAATTCTTTGAGGAGGGCATCAAAAAGCTTGTGCCACGCGTAACAACCTGCATAGAACGGGAGGGCGACTACGTGGAGAAATAACTCACATATTTACCAACAAAATCCTGGAATTTTGTTTTAAATTAAAAAAATAAATAGAAAAATCGAGTACTTTTACTTTCTGGACGCGCCTCGTATAAATATGTATATCCTCAACTAATGTTTTTACTACTTTAGACTTGTTAAACAAATGATCAAACTACGTCACCATTCTTTCTCCTATTAAATATCCACCTTTGTCTTCCTCGAGACCCTGTGTTTCTTATATTACTCTCTCTTTTACAAGGATACTGATTGGCTGGCATTAAAACATGGGCGTATATATTCTTGTATAATACATTCTAATATCATTGTCCTGTCAGCACACTCTGTATTTTTGCTATTTTTTATTGTTAGGAAACTTGTATGTATATATGTATGCCTCCTTTTGGTCGTGGGAGATAAAAAGGAGTCACATAGTCCTACCGTAATAATTATATTAAGACAAACGTTGAGAACTCATAAAATATAGACAAAATTTTTAATAGATGATGTGTTCACGATATTGTCTATTGTCAGTGGAAGTCCCATTTTAAATTTAGTTTAAAGATATTCAATTCAAATAACAGTCTACAAAAAAACAACCTTATCAAACAATTCTATAATTGTGTTGATAATTTATTTTTACTTACAATGTGTCTTGTTACATATCCTAGATGTCCCCACAAAGGATTAATAACTAGAACAGTAGAGTATTTATATATGGATGTTGTCTACACGTTGTACCAACAATCATATGATGTTATGATAGTGATTATGAAGGTGCGGAGTGAAGAATTATCTTAACTCTAAATTGAGACTAATTAATAAAAACCTGGTAACCGTTGGGATTGTTTCCCTTTCAGAAAAAAAATACCTCTGGTACCAGACAGGTCTTGAATCCGGGAACTGTAGGTTCATCGCCAGGTGCACTGACCACTATACCACAGGAACGATATACGATAAATTTATGATTGGGGATGAAGACTATAATGGAATTGAACCCAAATTTGCTTCGCCAGCAAGGTTCTATCTCATATATCCTGAGAATGAATCCATCATCACTTCAGTCTTCAGCACTATAAGTTCGAATCATTTCATTCTGAAACCAATGCTCAGTATGATATTTACTACTTCACAAGGTGGCTGAGCAAAGGTTGCGTACTACAAAGATCGTTTTCAGTATTTGAAGAAATAAAATTATTCCTCCCCAACAGTGATCAATCGTCCACAAAGGACTAGCTAGGCTTCCTTGACAGAGAAGAAAATGTGTTGACCATAGCTTTTATGAAAACATATTTAAACCCATCAATAACTTTAACTTTAAACTACAAGACCAAGGAAGGCTTCTTATGAACTACTGTAATAAGTTAGAAGGTGGCAATGAACGTTTGCACTTTCCTAGCCTAAAGGCAGTTTGTGGTGGCAATGAGGTTATTGACGTCAGCCAGTTCACCAATTTCAAGAGAGAGCTTAAATCAGAATTCTAAGCAAGATTTATTGACATAAAAAAAATGACAACATTGTGCAGATTTTAAACAACAGTACTCCTCCGCGGAATAATGGTGATTTTAAAAATGTAGCGGAAGATGTTTTCAACTGTAATAAAGATGCCCTCCAGATGGAAATGTGAGATCCAAAACGACTTCATTTTTAAAGAAAATTTACTCAAGTTTCAAATACGCTTCAATGTGAACAATCTTGGATTAAATATGTGCGCCATAGTAAACAACCAAAACTCAAATCTCGGGCAATAAAACTGTGTAAAATGTTTATATCAACATAATATGTGCGTTAAATAGTATTTTCAAAGATAAACTTCATAATGGCTATGTTCACATAAAGACTCACAGATGTTTACCTCTACGACTTAATGAGAACCAACTTCACTCTAAATTTCAGCCGGGTATTTAAAAAAAATGTTAATTTCTTCCTTTGAAGCTAAATATAAATAGAATATCAGAAAATTCTATTATACATTGATTTGTAATCTAAATATTTTTCACATCACTTGTAAATGGGCAAAGCAGAAAAAAAATTAGTATAATCTCACGTTTTAGTTGCCAGGAATGCGTTGTTTTGTCTTTGTTAGTAGAGTAACTAAACCAAAGAAAATTACGACCTTAAGTCAAGGATGTCTGACAAGGTTTTAGAACGGACCTGCATCACAAATAATAATTGGGTACCCTAGTCTAGGCCAAAGGCTCAAATTACTCCTCCTGGTTCACTTAGACTATAATACTAAAGTTAGATTGTGGTGATTGTGTACTTTAGGACCAGGAAAGAAAGGTTTTATCCAAATAATTCCTGTGATATAGCCTCACAGTCCTGTAGTTCTCGTCTTGATAGCTTATTTGACTTCCCTAATATTTTCATATGGAACTATTATACCATTAGTATAAAGCTCGGTAACTTCATATTATTGAGATCTTATATTAACATTCTAAATAAGACTGAAATAGTCTTTACATCTTAAAAGATATGTATTAGTTTCCATCAGATTTTCATTCTCATATAAAACTAAATGGGTCCTTGACTGTTTTCTGTTATTAAATGAACTTATTTTTGATTAACTTGTGAACCCACCTTAACAAAAATAAGAAATAAATAGGAGGCCCAAAAAACAATAAACAAAAAGAGCAGAAAAAGGGGGCAATAGGAGTGAAAGGTTGGAGTTCAGTTTTTGAATATCTGAGATCAAACATTCGAAAACTAAGATCACACAACTCACACTAGTGGCGGGAGTAAATTTAAAGACAGTCATCTTCATAGAACTCAAAAATAGAAATGTATATATTCCAAAATTTAAAAAAAGGAGATAGCACATCTTAATATAGAAGGACCTAAGGGTATGGTGAGTCATAACATTAAGGAATGCTTGAAGTGGTTTTATGTTGATATTTATTTAATATAGAATTTAATTTGATATAGCATTTATAATGAACATGAAGCGTTCAACAGAGAAGCTATTTAAATTATTCTGGCAGCTTCGAAAGATATTAGAGAGTATATTTATTTATTTTAAACGCCAGAAGTAGAGAACAACATTATAGTCAAATAAGGTTTCAGCTCAATCATAAAATTTGCTAATAAACATAACATCAATCCACAACTTTCCTTATGGAACAACTAACATGATTACATTATTCTCAAAAAGGTCAATTATCAAAATTACATCCCCTACAATTTATTGAATGAGCTCATCAATGTTCTTTGTAATCTCTTTGTAACCTTGTTACAACATGACACAGAAGAAGTTGTATTACTCAACTAACCGTCCCCAGAGACTCGTTCGGACTCGTCTACAAAAAAAACCCGAGATACACTCCACGAAACAATCCACATTCAACTAAATAGGAGTTCGAGGCTCACTGCCGGCCATGTTGAGAGACCCTCCCCCCTTCAAACAAGTGAACTTCGCTGAGCAAGAGCTGTGCGCGCACCGACGGGTGTGTTCTAAAACTCCTATGGACAATATTTGTGCTTGTGACCGATGCCCGTGGGCTCTCGAGACTGTTCTGGACCTCCCCCCCCCCCTATCTTTCCACGCACTGAGAATACATGATTACCGTAGGGTATATAATGGTTAGAGTCCAGAGTATAGTTATGCATTACACTCTGTGCTTATAAGGCAATAAGCCTAACTATTAAGTAGGCTCAACACTCTTTACAAAATTCACTTTGGTATTAAAATGTTTATCTTTAAAAATTTAATGTCTCGAACTTCAGTACATAATATATATGAATAATAAACTACTATGATCTGGTATATTGCTCCTTGCCCATAGGCAATGTTAACTTGGGGAGAACTATCATGGCTCCATTAATTTTTGTACGTTTAATTTCCACATCACGGAAAGTTTAGTGGTCTGTTGTATATAGCCCAAGAAATCCACGATATGCTAGCTTTATTTCTTGCCACCAGGACCTACTTAGAATATTTTTAAGGGTTGAGATAGTATATTTTTAAAACCTTGTTTTCATTTAGAGGTTGATCAAATGTGGGGACATGAGCTGGCAGGGAGGATAATTCCTGTGTGGACACTTTGTTGGTTATTAAAGTTAGGATAGTTTATTGTCGTCTCTTTGCTTATATTTATTGTACCGTGGCTACAAACTAAAACCAGCAAACCTCCGCCACTAAGAGTACATCCAGCACTTACCCCAGTTAACGGCTATACAAAGCAAGAAATCGTGCCAGCCGATGACTGTGTCCGCCACTAAGAGTAAACAATATCTGGGGCCGGTCGGGAACGTGCAGTGTTTCCACTGGAATAAACCCACGTAGTGGTTGGTGCGCAAGTGCGGCCTTGTGGAGCTCTTTGGAGCTCTAATGCTAAGTGTGCCGTCCCCCCCCCAACCCCCCATATTCGTGTAGTACCTCACATAGTTGTGCGCAGGCACTGATGAGGTAATCTAAGCGCTCATTTGCTGTTAATGACATCACCTCACGTCATACAATCCCTCCACATTTCTCCAGCTGTTACAAGCAGAATATAAGCGAGTGCTCAGCGACTCTCAGTACTCTTTGAAGACAATAGTTCTAAGGAACTTCATAGAATGTAAGTTGCTGTAATGTTGAGGATTTAAATAATATTTCTTTTTTGTAACTATTACCTTAGTGGGAAGGGTTTTACGTACTGATATTTAAATATGTAGCCGCCTCTTTGTGCACTTGAAAAGATGAGTTTAATTTATATTAGGTTTTTTGGCGCGTTTCTATATTATACAAAAGTCGCGGATACTGTCTTATAATAGGTATTTATTGCGTTAAATTTAGTTGAGTTGAGATTAACGTATTAGTTGACCTTTTGTATTTCTACGTTGAAATTGTTTATTAAAGTTTTGCCTGAAGAATAATCCTTTACGCACTGGCGTACAGTTTATATTATTCGTAGGTATAAAGTAGTTAGCGTGAGAGTTAATGGCATGGAACAGCCTAGATTTCTATTACATCTTTTTGTACGTACTTTATTGACAAGCCAGTCTTCTGAGATTTGAATTCAAGATAGCTCTTATATGTTTCTTGTAGAACCCCTATTGAGAGATTGTTTCATACGGACATTATTAGAGCAATATTTCTATGTTGTAAACTGACTTTACTGCTCGTTCTATAATTAATTATTCATAAACTCTGATTGTTTGGAGATAACTTATTTAATGTTTAATATTAAATGTATAATATCTAGCGTAGAACTCGCACCCTTGTGTTATCTTATAAAGTCGTAAACTTGCATATTTACGAGTTATTAATTAACTCTGATTATATTTTTGACCAATTGGAGACAATTTATGTAATTATTATACGTCTAATATGTTGCGTCGGAGTCTCAACCTAATTTCATCTTATAATGTTATATATTCAAATATTTATATGTTATAAATAAAATTGCTGAAAGGCCCTAATAGTAACAACTCCTGATTTAATTTAATTTCAACTCTAACTCCTTGGTAAAAATAAACAAGGACACCTGGGTTTGTGTGGATTGAGTGGAGGTCATTAAAGGTCCCTGATGATTTATTAGTATATTTCTCTTAGTATAACACTCTCACTGTGGTGATACTTTGGTCTGATAGGAAAAGGACGCTACCACCACAGGGGAGGGTTGATTATATATATATATATATATATATATAAAATCAACCCTCCCCTGTGGTTGTTATATGGTTATTAAATGTGGGGCCGCGAGCCACCCTGTGCATATATCTACGGAGGGCAATACGTTTATTGTTAGAACGCTATGTTGTTTAGTATTCTTAGACTTTTGAACGTTATATTTTGTCAGGTATTATTATAATGCCTCTACCGTTGTTTAGGTTAGGTACTTGTGATCTTTACTCACCTTATGTTTTATGCTATGGCATGTGCTGGCTCTTTGCCATTAATGATGAAAGATATTTTTGATAGTGAGATAGGAGACCAATTTATTAGAGTTTTATTGCCACTCTCTGATGACGACATTTTGGGACGTCAAAAAGATATAAGGGGTAGTTTGTTGTTTGTTATTATTTTGGTGCCCATCTGGTCTTGGCGGTAATCCTTGTGTCTTGTTGCCCATCTGGCTTATGTACTTGGTTAACGCTACTACTCTTATGTCCTGCTCCCTTATTGAGCTGTATCATGTTAATTGTGAAATAAATGTATAACTCTCTTGTCCTTACCTCTGTGTGTGGGATAATGATGGGGGTAGGTCATATCTTATTTAATTACATACCTACCGTTATAGTATTAATGCAAAAACAATTCTTAATCATAATTTATAACATATACCATAGAACATTTTCAACACAAATAATAATAATTATAATTTAACCTTAGGTGACATTATTATCAAAAGAAAATTTTCCGAGCATAATCCAAAGTTTAGCCCTCATCGTAAGTTCTTTTTGTTTGCAAAAGAATTAAAAAAAACAGCAACCATGGAACTTATCATCTTTGACAAAATATAAATGCCGACTTTATTTAGTAAATTTTAAAGTGTTGATAGTTTTCCAAATACTAAATCGATCCTCATCAAATCTGGTTACCATATCGATATCCTCTTAACAATCGATAAGTTCAACTCAATTAAATTACATCTAATTTAATGGATTACACAACTGATCTTATTTTTTAATACTTTAGTGATAGCGGAAATATAATTTTAAAAATTTTAATAAAAACATATACACCAACACTTACATTAATAATGAGGGTGGTACTTAAAATCCCTTTTTATATCATAGCACACTAAAAACTGGAAATATTAAAGGATATAGCACGTAAATACTTCACATTATCTCTTTATAAATTTGTTTTAAATCAGTAAATTTTTCCTGTCCCCCTACCTTAGAGCTTGAAATTATCGTGGCATATAATCTGCCTAGCTTTGTAAAAATAAAGGTTCCACTGCCTGGTATTTTTACTAAGAATGTTAACCTTCGGGGACTGACGCTAGAAAATAACTTAGGGGCTGACGCCGTTGCATTATTGCAACATCCTCTAATATCCTAAATAATAATCAAATACACATATTTGAATAATATTGTATTTTTGTAAATTTTATATAAAAAAAGAAAAACTACAATAATGTTGGACTGTTTTAAAAACATATCTCATCATGAAGAAAAAAAAAAATAGAAAAAAATTGAAAGTAACTATTTTCTATTTTACCGATTACTGATTACTTACATCTACATTATTACTTTATTATTTTATTTTATCTCAAAATTTTATTCATTCATACTTTCTTGATCAAGCTTTTTGCTGCCGTTTTACTTAAATATGTTGAAAAAAATTTTCTTCATTGATTTCCTTCCTTCAATTCGTATGTTTATGTACTGTACAATAGCGACTGCGCGTGATTAACAACTACAACAAACTAAAGCGACTTTATAGAACTTACAAGAACTATACAAACATACGGCGGCAGTGAGCCGGACGTATGACATCACGACTGGCGCCGTTTTATATTCACAACATTCCTGAATAGTGCCAGTCAAAACTCCTGTATATTAGAAAATAAGCATTAAAAATGTTTGATGACATCATACTACGTAGCGGGAACTAATTGAGGAATAATTGGAGGGGATCCGGCTTAATTACATTTAAGTCTCAAAAATAGTTTAAAAAAATGTATTACTATTGCGAATATTCGACAACGCCGGTCAAAGAAGGTTAAGCTTTGCTGTCTTTTTAAACCAAGTCTTAAGGAATGTGAGAGTAAGAAGGAGTGCGCACTCCTCGCCCTCCAGGCTAGTGACTCTTCATTACTAAGAAGGAGTGCGCACCCCTCGCCCTCCAGGCTAGTAACTCTTCATTACTAAGAAGGAGTGTGCACCCCTCACCCTCCAGGCTAGTGACTCTTCATTACTAAGAAGGAGTGCGCACTCCTCGCCCTCCAGGCTAGTGACTCTTCATTACTAAGAAGGAGTGTGCACCCCTCACCCTCCAGGCTAGTGACTCTTCATTACTAAGAAGGAGTGCGCACCCCTCGCCCTCCAGGCTAGTGACTCTTCATTACTAAGAAGGAGTGTGCACGCCTCGCCTTCCAGGCTAGTGACTCTTCATTACTAAGAAGGAGTGCGCACCCCTCGCCCTCCAGGCCAGTGACTCTTCATTACTAAGAAGGAGTGATGCACCCCTCGCCCTCCAGGCCAGTGACTCTTCATTACTAAGAAGGAGTGTGCACCCCTCGCCCTCCAGGCTAGTGACTATTCATTACTAAGAAGGAGTGTGCACCCCTCGCCCTCCAGGCTAATGACTCTTCATTACCTACAATTACCAATTAATTTATTTTATTTTTAAATTGTGCACTATGGGCATGGGTTGGGTCTGATAGTTAACCAATATTTAAAAATAGTTATATACACGAATTTTTAATATACATGGTAAATATAAGGGGGAGGGGGTGGGCTTAAGATAGTCCCTCAAAATAAAATCAAGATGCTGAGGCACCCCAGCTCCCCAGGTACCGGAGTCCCTGACCACTTCACTCACAGATGAAATATCATAGTGGTGTATGTACTATCCTGTACTCTTCGAGTTAAGGAGTACAAATGGAGTAGCCCCAGTCCGAGGAGTACGTCAATATGTATAAGAGCAAGTCCTTCACACTACCTCAGTGGTCTAGTGGTCATTGGTTCTGATTACAGATCCAGCTGTCCCGGGTTCGATCCCCACCACCTCCACAATGTATGTATGGGTCTGGATTGTGGCCACACTCGGACAAGTGAGGACCAATGAGGAGTTAGCTACTTAAATAAAGAAATAGAAACTCCGGATTAGAGAACTGAGGTTAATGGCTGAAGGGTTTGTTGTGCTGACCGTAGGACATCCTATATCCGCAAGGTTGGCACTATCATCATTACCGGCTGCGGCCGCTCGATCGGACTATGGAGTGTTTACTTACATAGGGTAGGTGTGAGCTATGACAATCCTCTCGATACTTAGTCGACCAATGTGAAACCCCTTTGAAGATGTTTTCTAATATGACATACAAGTTTGTGTAAACTACATATTGTTACTAACGTGGGGCGAATAGAATGTTCCAGTTCAAGGCTTGTTACAGGGAGCGTGTGAGAGTGAACTCTTCACAAGTTGGGGGTACGTGGCCCCCCTGTCCGGGTACAACTTGCATCCCGGGTTGACTCTTAAACATTTTTGAGCCAGGTTTATTGTTCATGGTAAGTAGTTGCCCTTCTTTATCATAATCGATACAGCAAGAACATGGGAGGAAAAGCGGATTAGAAACTATATACATTTTGTGTTCAACCATAAAAACTGATTAACTCTTAATTTTATAATCCAGCGGTGGTGGAACTTTATTTGTGTAAGGGAGCTATTAATTTTTTTTATAGTTTTTTGTCTCCTAAGCCAAATAAATCTTTGTAATTTTGATTTCCCTAGGACCCGCCTTGGTGGCGTAGTTGGCTAAGGCTCTTGTCGCGTTGAGCCCGACTGCTGAGGACGGGGAGATCGAGGTTCGAATCTCGGTCGGGTGAACTGGGGGTGGTTTTTCCTAAATGGTTTTCCTCTCTCCTTACATGCAAATGCGGGTTCACTTCCTTTAATTCAACCTTCCCAATTCCTAATCCATTAGCGTAATTAGTACTTAAGCGTATAACCCAAACGGGTAGTAAGACGCGGTGCTAAATAATAATAATAATTTCCCTAGAAACTAATTAAAGTGGTCCTCTACTGGATGGACCTTTAATTATATTCCTATGTATAAGCTATTTGAATTTATCTTTACCTAGACATTTTATGATGATTTGCCTCTAAAATTGACCTAGAGTATGAATTTAAACGTTATTTGAGTTCAGTGGTTTCTTCTCTCTCGCATAAACAAGTAGATCTTTCTCACATTGATTTTATACACAACTTCCTGCCCACGATATCTACCTTTTATAATATTATGAGGATATTTTAATTGCAGTGAATAACTCACCTGTGAATATATTTTAACATAAATATACTATTTATATTATATATTTAACTAAACAAAAATGTATAAAATACAAATAAAATGTTTGGAAGTTCTATCGAAATTACGCCATTATCAATGAATGGTGTGTTTCCCACTGTTTCTTGTTATCACATTTTAATGGAACCTGACTCACTTTACAGCTTATGATGTTTGCCAAAATAAATATATTGGGAATTCGGTCATATTTTGCACTTACCCACGCCTTATTAGGGTTGAAGTAAATATTGACAGAAAGAAAATATATAAATTGTATGAATGGTAGTAACAACACTGGGTTATGTTCTTTTAATTCATTTTTGTCAAACTATAACAATAATATTTGATGTTTCTAGTCTAGTTTATAATTTGTGTGAGCCGCTTCAGCGGTTGAATGATCTGAGGCAGACATATCAATCTTGTGGCCCACAATTATGTGCGGCGCTCATGAACAATCATATACTTTACAATAAACCATGCTTTTCATTCCAAACAAAGTTTTAGAAATACACCATTTGGGAATATTGTACTTTGTCAGATCTAGTTGTATCAAAGTCGAAACCTTCTAGAGAGGGGCAATTGAATAATAAAACGAGTTATGGATCGTAACGGCAGACATTTCTGGGAAAAGTCTTCTTGTTATGTATCTCACTTCTCATTTCGTAATAAAAAATAACAAATGGAAGATATTTTAATTAAAATGGTAATAATATTGTAATTTTTTAAAGAAGACCCCTCAGTATTTTAAAATTGGAATATCAAAGAGGTTTGACCCGCTTGGTCTAATGTGCCATTCTCGCAGTATACTATAATACCAATTACAGGGAAATAAGGGTTTGAATCCCAGTTTGGTGTACTAATAATTCCTGTTTTTCCTAAGATTATACATTCTCACTTCACGCACAGGTGGGTACACTTTACCTAAGATTCAACCTTCCAGATACCTAACACATTAGCGTAATTAGTTCATATACGTACAAACAAAACATTAGTTAAATGCGGCTAAAATATAAACAGACGTAATATTGACCCCGGCATGCCAAAACCCTTCACTTTTCCACATTTGGCTGCTGTATGAGAATGTTTCTCCTTTAACACCCCCGGTGAGTTAGTGAAGTTACAACACACTCACTAAATACATATATGAGGACTTTGGTTGAACAAGATAATGATAAAACCAAGTTCGGGGAAATTTCTTCTGGGTTGTAATGTGGAGAGATGTTTGGATACAACAGATTTGGCCTGTACTAATCATGAACAACCTTAACTGTAAAAAATAAAAAATAAAATAAACGGCTGTTCCAGTTCACAGACATATACATACCTCAGCTCAGGCTGAGCGGTAGAGCACGAGAAATGATAATAATAAAAAATGTATTTAAAATAAATATATAATGGAAGAAAGTTATTTATTTACTGTGTTCACTTCCTCATTGTTTAGAACAAAAAGAAACAGAGAAAAAACAAGTTCCCTGCCTATCGGGTCGACCAGTATCACATACATTTAGGTTATACAATATTATTCACTCGTAAACATTGATAAGTGACTCATTGGTAGGGTTATGGTTAAATTTAAGTGACCTACATATAAACAAATATGTTTATACATGAAATAAAGATATAATATATTTTTAAAAAATACAACACAAAGCTCCTCACATTGATCCGATATGGGAAACTGCGAGAATAGAGTTCCCGAGTCTTTGGGACTCTTATAGGGCCGTAAACCGTTCAAACAAACAAATAAACTTTAGTCTTTTTCTATATAGGTGGGGTTACCGAAATTCAACCACAAAATATGACAGGACTGGAATGAGTTGAATTGAATCCTTAAAATATATATATATATATGTTGCCTTTTTCTATCCTCGGAGAAAAGGAATGGGCTCACCAAACAAAATGTAGCTTGGGCTGCTCACGTTGTACCACCGGACTATGCCGGATGGAATTTCTACTTCTAGTAGAGCTTAGGCACACGTATACGGTGTTTGCTTCATATTCTTAGGGTAACTTCCCTGCCAGAAAGTTATTTTACCAAAAATAAACTTGGAGCTCC
>CABFVX010007171.1:0-33061 GCA_902151425.1 Timema shepardi
TGTCTTGTCAGAGGTGAAGGAAGGGTTTGGTAATCAGATAAATCTTTGCCGGGACCGAGGATTGATCCCCGGCCGCCAGCATAGAAATATGACACCTTGCCCCTAGACCACCAGGTCACCCAATATAATTATAATAACTTGTCAGGGTTTTTCCCCCTAGTTTTCCCCGTGTTGAATAACTTAGACAAAAGGGGATTATAAGTAATCCAAAGATTGCTGGTCACTATCATTGGAATCAGTAGTGCGTATAAAACATTCTAAAGACCGTGGTATATCTAACAAAGAAATTGGTAGACATAAAAACGTTTGTGTGTGAGAATAGACTAGAGATTATTCATTTGTTAAATCCAGGGAACGTACTGTGAACATGTCCTTCTTAGCTTTATTATTCGACTAAGCCACAAGGAGCTGAAAGAAGTGCTTTTGAAATAAAAATATAACGTATTGTTAAACATAATTAAATATATAGAGAAGAACTTTTAAATAAGGATTTTATCAAGGACTTATCTTCATTATGTACTAATTTTAAGGTCAAGCTATTTAATATAAGCCAGTACAAATGTGAAATTCATATATAATTATATTTATTTATATTGATGTTGCTAATATTATTATATATAATAATACATTTATATATAGTATATATAAATACATTTATATATAGTATACATAAATACATTTATATATAGTATACATAAATACATTTATATATAGTATATATAAATACATTTATATATAATATATATAAATACATTTATATATAATATATATAAATACATTTATATATAATATATATAAATACATTTATATATAATATATATAACAACATTTATATATAATATATATAAATACATTTATATATAGTATATATAAATACATTTATATATAGTATATATAAATACATTTATATATAATATATATAATTTATATATATTATATTATTATTTATAATTTATATATAATATATAAATACATTTATATATAATATATATACATTTATATATAATATATATAAATGTATTTATATATAATATATAAATGTATTTATATATTATATATAAATGTATTTATATATAATATATATACATTTATATATAATATATATAAATGTATTTATATATAGTATGTATAATTATATAAATAATAAACTGTATATAAATATGTATAGATAAATATATTTATATATATAATTATATATAAATTTATACATACCTATATCTATTTATGTATATTTATGTATTCTCTCCATCTATTTATAAATCGATATATTTTGTACCTCATTACTACTTTTCTGGCCTATACGCACATGTACTAATTATTCTAATGTTTGAGGGATGAAGAAGATAAATCTTAAATTAAACGTATACGCATTTACGTGGAAGGAAAGTAGAATTATTATTATTATTATTATTATTAGCACCGCGTCTTACTACCCGTTCGGGTTATACGCATTTACGCTAATGTGTAATGGTAGGGTGATTGCGAGATGAAATGAAGGACCTACAGTTTAACGTGGAATCGGAACCAGGGTGGAGGCCTGGCACTCCCCACATTCTCAAGCTGTCTTGTTAGAGGTGAGGAAAGTAGAAAGCAATTCCAGAAAATAACTTCTCTCACTACACCAGGCCGGGATTCTAACCCCGATTTATCTATAATCGGCAGCCCAGTATATTGCGAGAGTGATACCTTAAACCATTCAATCACTTAATATTCTTTATGACACTATTATTATTATTATTATTATTAGCACCGTGCCTTACTACCCGTTCGGGTCATACGCACTTACGCTAATGTGTATTGGTAGGATGATTGCGAGATGAAAATGAGGACCTACAGTTTAACGTGGAATCCGAACCACGGTGAAGGCCTGGCATTCCCCACATTCACAAGTTGTGATTATTACACGTCTTGTCAGAGTATGACACTATTAATTAGCAATATGTGTAAAAGAGTAAAATAATTCACTTGTACCATAAACCTCGTTGTTCCAATAAGAATTGATTGTCATTTGACACGGATGAGTTGAAATTAATTACTGACCATCCATGGATAGCACTCAACGACAATTTTTACAACCATTATTTAATGCCGTTTACATGATGATGAAATGTTTAGGTGTAGAAAATTAAAATACTGTAACAAAATCAAAATAAGAATTTTAAATAGTCTTCAATGTAATTAAATAAATTTTATCTTTCTCTCTTTATGAAATATGAATGATAATGCTATTTACTTGCTGATGCTATTAGTGGTTAATGATATTTACCGACATACAGGTTTGCTATTGATTGAAATGTTAAGTATAATGCCATTCAATTGCTAATCTATAAATAATGGTAACCATTTGTCTTAAATCGAGCTCATCTGGACTGTCAACACGATTAAAATCAATAAACCACATCCACTTTAAATACTGTTTACAAAACGTATTCGAATGTAAAGCACATATTATCACCCATCACAGCTAGTCGCATATTTAGCATACTCCAATGAGCTAAAAAATGTGTGGTAGGTAAAATTTTAGTGGAAATGTACCAGAATTTACGTAAGGGATAGAGTGGGAAATATTTTTAAAATACTACTCTCAGCGTGCTCGTTGGGGATACAAACCTCAACTTCCTCTACACCAGCAAACCTGAATAAATTAGCTTCACGACTAGCCCTCTAAAACAAACTCTTATCTTAGTAGATGTTTTCATCGCGATTTGGGTTGAGGAAGGTAATCTTAGAGTTATTTTACACACATTTGCGTGAAGGGAGAATGCGAAACCATTTAAGAATAGCTATCCTTATTTCACCTGGTCGGGTTTAAGGCCTATATTTTCTGTTACAGGTAAGCTAGACAAAACGTGTTTGGTATCTAAGTCCGCGTAACCATCAATACGGTTCCCCTGACTTACAAACTAACATGACACTACAAATAACATAATTTCTAGCCCTCTGGGCCGTCAATTTATCCAATAAAAAAAGATACCTAAATTAACAAAAGATTAATTATTTACATATGCAGGTAATCGAAATCAAGGGCTTTGTTTTAGTAGACAACCGCCTTAAAGGCTGGGTTAATGTATTGGTGGAACTCTTCTAGATATATGTTTAAAAGTCAAAATTATTTATCAACAAGTGCTCGATGAGCTACAACATAATTCTATGGCCATAAATTGACGATTATAAAAAAGCTTATTTCCTGATGAACAGAGAGTACTTTCATTTCCGAAATAAAAAACAGAGCCGGAAAATTGAGGACTGATTTGTACGCATGGAAGGAAATGGTGTTCGATAAGAAGAATAGTGAATAAGAAATGAACGGATCCAGATGGCCTGCCAAACTACCCTTCAGCACGTAGCAACCACTACTAATAAGTTTATACAGTTTGGATAAGTATAAAGCACCCTTTTAGGACGTAACTATTTTTTATCTAACAAATTCCACTTCACACATTAATTTTAAGTTTTCTTGACTTTAAAGCTTGATTTCCTTGTTGATCGAAAATAAATAGCAGAAGAATCTGTTCGATTGGCGCAGAAATTCACACAATAGCAGACATGTATGTTTACCCATGATGCTTTGCAATGCAAGACAGAAACAGCTGACATGACTTAATTGCTAGTGGATAAACAAATATCTAAAAGTGATAACAGCGTATAGCCCGAATGGGTAGTAAAACGCTGTACTAAACTAATTTGGGATCACGATGATTTAAAAAAAAATGTTTGTGTTGTTTCTTGAAACAAATCAAAATAAAATAAATCGACCCACACGTTTTCCACTAAACTAGTTATTTCATATCTCTCCATAATAATAACCTGCTTGTATATCGCACTGATTGAGTCAGATGGTGTTCAAATTTCATTGGGTCTCCCGAGCAGATATCACGCAGAGCCGAGAAAGCCGAAACTGTTTCAAGTCGTGCCGAGTGTATAACGTCGATGGTGCTTATTGTTTATTTAGATTTTTATCACGGCCTCTTACTACCTGTCCATAATGAGTTTGGGGTTATGGAGCTTTATTATAGATAAAGTATACCCGCATTCGCATGGAGGGAGAGTGGAAAACCTTTTTGGAAAAACACCCTCAGTACACCCGAGAGGGAATAAAACCCCAACGCTCTGTTTTTGGCAGTTTAGTATAATACCAGAGTGACGCCTTAGACCATTCGGGTAGTAAGACGCGGTGCTAATAATAATAGACCATACGGTCACCAAAGCAGTCAGAATGGTGTTGAAATGGTCTCATTGGCCTATTACTCATCACGTGACCAATTTTTCTGCTCTCCTGTTATTTTTTTTCAGAAAACATGCGAATCCACAGATGTGCTTGAACTTGAGCTTTTATCTGTAGCTTTCTAATAAAAGCTGTATCAATTTTAAGGGGGTATTTGTAGTTATATTATATTTATACTTTAATTTGTGTGCCTAAAGGCTTTTATTAAGCTCTGTGGGGATGAATAATGAAGAATGTACATGAAGTGTACCCGCATTTTCGTAGATTGTGGAAAACACTTCAGTATAAACCACTTCAAAATACCCGGCTGGTATCAAAGTACCGCTCACCACACCACTAACAAACCAGACAATACCAAACTAACTCCTTTTTATACACTGTCCCACTCTTCTAGTGTGCTAAACACCATGTTCATTGACTTATTGGATAGTTGAATCCGGGTTTCTGGCTCTATAGCCTCGAATTTGATCCCATGGAGCTATCAAATATCTATGCCGAGTCTGTCTTTGTCTTGGCTCTCTCCACAACTGTTGTAGTAGATTCCTAGAGTCATAAATATCTAAATATATGACTCTATCAACTTAATACAGTGTTGTCCAAATAGCGGCCTGCGATCCAAATGGGGCCCGTGCTCACTGAAATTGTGGCCCTCACAATATCCTGGAAGGAAATTAAGCGCGTGCATCACATGCCTATCAACTCTATGATACAGTCGGATAGAAATCGTAGATTTACACCAAAACTATTGCACGTGAATCTTTTTTGATTAAATATTACTGGATAAAAATAATTCATATAAGTTCCTAATGCTAAACATTGCTAAGATATTAAATTATATTTGGATAAAAACTGCATTGAAAAGGCTGTTTTTGAACATTTATAAAATTGTTTCATGGATAAGCACTGTGCACAAATCTTCATTCTGTCATAACAGGGACATACTGTGATTATCAACAAGAAACTTTGTCGCTTTGTCCTCCATCATTACCGTGGAAAATTTCGATTACTCATTCAAATACGAATGCACTACACACATTTCTGGCATATCTTGGTCTTTTCTTTTCCCTTTGCTCCCATACCTCACGCGAGTCAGGAGCTGGGTTGGGCCTGCTATGATGACACGCTCTTAAAGGGAACCCTCGTTGGGAGATGTGAAATAGCTAATGATTAAGTTTAAAATATTTATTTAAAAATGAAATTATTGCATTTTACTATGCATTTATTTGATTAATAAAAATATGTATAAATATATTTTTATAATGTTAAGTTGCTTTATGAACGTTTTGAAATCATCATAGCATGCCCACCTGTAGTGTATTTCTTAAATTTAATCTACCCGAAATATTAAAATAAATGCGTAAAAAATAAAAAGTAACAGTATTTTGTATTGAGATCGCTAAAGAAAATGTATATCTTCATCAACATTTTAAGCTACAGGATTTAAAGCAGGGTTTATCAAACTATGAGGCAATAGGGGATTTCAGGTGAGGCACAGAATCATTATATCTTTGAATCCGTTGTTTTATTCATCCGACTTTTCAGTTCTGCTTGACTTAAATAAATATATAAATGTTTTATTTTGACAAATGAAACAATAAACACAACTATCCTATTTTCATGTACATATCTATAAGAAAGGGGCTCCTTAGCATCCACGTATATTAAGAATACATAAATCAACTGGAAGCTACAAATCATTTGCACCTGTATTTCACACCTATAAAAGATTATCTGAACGTCTTCTGTAGAGGTAAAATGCATTAAATATGTGTACACATAATATCTAGCGCCGTTCTATTATTTTAAATTAATATTCACGTCATCAAATGTAAAGCCATTGTAAAAATAATGTTTTGTTGGTAACTCTTAAAGGTTTAGTTATATTTTATAATTGAAAACTTTTACAAAAGGTATATCAGAAAATATTGTAGTCCAGACACACATTTGATAATATTTGTTTTAATTACATCATAAAAGCTTCTTTGAAATATATTTTGATATTGAGGTTCAATCACTACTAACAATATTAAAGTGAGGCCCAAGTGAGTCCTGAGTGCAAAATGTTTGAGACACCCTGATTAGGAGTAAAAGCTCAAATATTAAAATTTAACTCTCATCACAATTTGAATATCAACTTTAGTTTAAATAAAAATGTATCTAAGATACATTTTATTTTAAAAATAAACTATGAGCATTAAAATCATTGACACATCACTCATAATACTACTAGTAACAGTATTTTAAGTGGTATTTTGTGAAAGCGAACGTTTGAAAATAACTACCTCTAAGTGCCTCTGTTGCTAGACTACTGCACGGCTTGACGTAGAGCCTATATTCCTAAGTATAGCTTCACCTGACAGCGCCTTTAAACAAAATACGTTTAAGGGTGTTCAAGAACGATTTGAACACAGATTTACTGTAGCCGTATGTGCTCTAAGAATTAACAATGTATTGTTATACAAATAACCTTAATGTATTTATATAGATATATTGAGATTTATGCCTACTAGTAAATGATTAACACTTCAATAACAAATTATTATTATTATTATTATTATTATTATTATTAGCACTACTTATTGCCACCCATTCGGTTTATATGCACTTACGCTAATGTGTAATGGTAGGGTGTCATTTATTTAAATTGTGAGACAAGATCCAAAACATAACGATGCAACACGTTTTTATATCTATGGTTAAAAGCCGCTATTATTCTTCAAGAACATTGATTCCCAGCTCTATACATAAAAATGCATTCCGTTCTCTTTTCCAGACATTATAACCAATTTTTCCTAATCAGTTCTTCAGATGCATACAATAGAACGTAAACGAGACAACTACTGGGTTAGTAACAGGCATTGCTAGTAAATACGAATATTTGTTAACGTTGTTGAACATTGTGCTATGTCCTCTGCAAATACAGTTGCACCAACATATTTCTAACTTCCCCCGGTATGTTTTAATAACTATTCTAACAACACGCCCAGTTCCGGTGATGCTAAAACTACGAGAGGGTCGTAGTTCATGACAATTCTTACTTAAAAAAGATTGACACCACAATGTTGAAAATGCTATGACGTTAGCTACAAGACCATTCAATAAAAATAATGGGGTCTCACATAAAAAAAATCAAAGTTACCTCAACGTGACCTTAGCAACGCCACCGAAGGTCATACTAACACCATCATCTTATTTATCCCTTGAAACTAAACAAATTTTGTTTCAAATCTTTTTTTCAACAATTCGTTGTTTTAGAGAGATTTAGATAGAAAGTTTTCAAACGAGCACAAGATATACTTAACTGTATAGCGTTGCCATCAACATAGGTAATTTTGGGGTAAAGTGCTTGCCCCTGGGCCCAATGGACTTGGACTCAAAACCAGTAGGGATCAATAGAATTTCCTTAAACGATAAAAATCCGTAGCACAACTTCCTTTGGAGGGAAAGTAAATCCGCCATTCCCATGTATATTGTCAAATGTAAAAGAACCTCGGAAGGTATGTGAAAATGCCTTTCCCGGCAAAATAGATAGACCCTTTCGCTCTCGCTCATAGAAATTCTCGTGTGCTGATATTATCAGTCGGTTAATAAAGTGCACGTTAAATACCCCAATTAAATAAAATAAGTAAACAAACTTGCGTTGGTTTCTTTCATACTAATAATATTATCTTTATTTTGGCATATACGAAAATATTATGTTTATACTAAACAGTCCAATGTCTGCTTCACATGTCCAGATATTTTTTTTTCAAATTCCAATATTTATCTTTGAGAAAAGCCTAGCGCATGCTCCATAAAGTTTTATCTAATATTTGTAAATTGTAATATTTTTAAACGGATATTTTATCGGTCGTCAAAGCTACGCCAGATTTAGTTAATAAAATAGCTTTCATCAAATAAGTATGACAATGTGATACCATCCAAACACTGCTTGATCACCGGGGCAGGTCCTATAGCACTACTCTATAGACCCCTCGAGCAATGTTACCAACTCTAACAAGACTGACCAACTCAATGGAAGTTGTAGGTCCAGAGCCTGCGGTCGATGATCGAGTTGGTAATCGTGAAGGGCAGCAAGGCCGCTTGTACTCTAGACATATACAAATTTACAGGGATTGTGATTATATTCGAACTTATTTTGGTAAAAATTAACAAATGTAAAGTATTTTGAAAATATAAATATCTAAGTTGACCTATAGACAAAATATATTACTCGTCTATGTTTAAGAGAGATGTAAATAGAGCTTTAAATTAGTTTTAACATTTTTTTTTGTTGGATAACCATGCTTACTTTATGTACGAGCACACATTTGTATTAAAATATAACTTCATAACTCTATTAAAGAAACAACCGTACCGAATGATTTATCATAAATACCCTAATAAACTCCAATAAATCATTACAGCTTTAATAAGCACTTCAAAATTATTTTTATAGCAATGGAAAATTAATGAAGCTCAACATAATATTTTGAACAAAAGTTTTTAAATCAAGCAGTTGGGGCTCGTAGCTAAAATTAGAGGGGGTGCTGCTCCAAAAAATGTTTAGCCTTTGTTTTAAAATTGTGTAAAAGGAAAAAAAAAAATCTATAAAAAGAAAATTTATTCAGGAACTTGATAAAATATTAACCATATGACCAAACATTTTTCTTACTTTAACTTAAATTGTTACAGTTCAAGCTTGATCTAGTCATTTAAAAATTAAATCCAATCTTCTTGTTTTAATTTGCGCAACAATTTCAATAACTTCTTCCTTGATCTCTGGATAACAATTGAGGAAATTTTTCTCCATTGAAAGTACTGCAAGCACATTTTGTCTTTCTGTTAAATAAAATAACAGAAAAAAATGAATCAAATAGAATAGCTGGAAGCAGAATAATAATAAAATTTTACTCTTCTACACTTTATCACATTCAAGAATATGGTACACGGTTTTTAAGCACAACACACGTGGAGTAAAAAAAAAAGTCCTTCCACCATCACACCAAAGCCGGCACTGCGAGAGCAGCGGTGCTCTCTCTACCTGGAAGTCCCACCTTCTTAGCCCACCCCCTCCTACATGCGCATGCGCACAACAGTCGAACACCACGTAACTGGCACTGTGAAGCGCACAGTCCCACACAAAGATTTTTGTATATTTTTAATAAACTGGGGGATGGCTACTGAAGTACTGACATTAAGCTTAAAGAATATATATTGTACTACAGAAATAAATAAAGAATTAAATAAAAAATGACTCATTATATTAAATGTTATCGATAATATCAAGTGGAAATAGGGGGTGCTGCAGTTCCGCAGTGCTTATACATGAGCCGCCACTGAAATCAAGAAAATACTAATGTTTTCCCAACAAAAATTTAACCCGCTTCAGTGGACGTGTGGTCTAAGGCGTCACTCTCGCAGTAGACTACATTGCCGATGACGTGGAGATTGAGGTTCAAATTTTGGTTAGGTGTACTGAAGTTGTTGTTTTCCACTGTCCCTCCACGCAAATGCGAGTATACTTCATTAAAATATATCCTTCTTCATCCCTAAAACCATTAGCGTAATTAGTATATAAGCGTATAATTCAGAAGGCTAATAAGACGTGGTATTAAAAAACAATTAAATGGTAAGTATAGCAATGACTACCGCTCTTGAACATCCTTAAATAGCTGGTGTGGATCCACACTTGTGGTTGTATTGACTAAATGTCAAGCTTGTATATTATACCTTTCTGATGACGGGAGAACATGAGTTATAATCCCGGATTCAAATATTTAGGATATTTTTTTCCTTAAATCTTTACCCCTCTTCCTAAATGCAAATTTTGATGCAATTCCTCTCGGCTAAACCTTTATCAGTCCTAACCCATTAGTGCAAATCCTAATTTTTTTAAATGTCCCTAAGCTCAAAAAGTTATTAAATCTGTTTTTATATATTCACTCGCTTTGCTCGTTGGGGACTCCGCCCCCAAAACCCTCGTGAGTTTTCTTTGCAAGTGGATGTAAACTAAAGCAATTCAAGAGCCGTTTTTTTATAGGTCTTACTATTTAGCCACAAGATACCTTCAAAGAAAGGTCTGCATCGATTTTAAAGTTGCTCTGCCATTTTGAATTTTTTCGGGGGTTAAAAGGAATTTTACCGTCGGTAAAAGGCTAGAATCTATAAGCTCATCTGGAAGTGGGTGAACATTAATGTCAGTGAGTGAGTCAGCCATGTGGATTTATGTTTTGACCTTGAACATCTGCATAGAGTGTTATTGTTTCCATTTTTTCTTTCTTACTAACGTATCCCTCCCTAAATATATTCCTGTAGTAAAAGTTGTTATGATAAAAAAAAAATTCTTCTATGGTCAAGGTCTCGGAGGCACCACTATCCTCCAGGTGGGAGTCTTTGGCTATTATCTCAATGGAGTAGAAATTTAATTTAGAATAATTATACAAAATTCCCTAGTATGCAGTCACAGGTGCTAACAGCTCCCTTTGGTTTAAGCACCTGTAAAATCTTTAAATATTTATTCGTCTTTTATTGTCACAGCACCTTACGTCTCGTTCGAGCTATATACATTTTAATTTAAACCATGAGGAAGGTTGTATGTAGAGGAAGTAGCCACATCTTCTTGAGAAGGAGGGTAACAACACATTAGGGGAATCCACCAGCCCTCAGTACATCCATACTGGATTCAAACCCCAACCTGCCTGTAGTAAGAACACCAGACTAGAGTAGCCTGACATTAAGCTCACGTTCCCACCAATGCCAAAATTAAATAAATTAAAACGAATACACAATGTATAGAGTAATGAAATGTGTCTCAGTAAAAAAAAGTGCGATAAAATTATTACACTGAATATCATTGCTGAGGGAACTGCATAGTTACTATTGTGAAAAAGCGTTGTCATTCTCTTGTTTTCATGTGGTCAATCTCGCCTCAAATATAAGACAAATTTCGCAACGTTGGTTAGTAGAGGTTGCTAGTAGCTTCTTCTTACCCCGTCACACCACCTTCTGACATAACTAGGAGTGAGGAGATTTGGCAACACTTTACTGAGAAAAAACTAAGATGAAGCTTTTCTCAATAAGACCTACAGTTCCCTCGGCAATTATATTGGGTGTAGATTATTCGACGAGGTAACATTATCGTCATTAATGTTGATATCTCAGTCAATCTACTTTTAAACGGGTGCAAATGAAAGGGGGGGGTCCTAATCGAGCACCATTGTATTTCTCTATTGACACTGTTGTCCCATAGAGCATATTGGTGTTCATGCACTCATTAAGCCATATTTACGAGATCTGGTCCACGTTTCCACTTGTTGGAAATACCACTACATACAACGCCGTTAGACTACTATTTACGATTAAGATGGTTCTGTTTTTCTCTGCCTCTTACAACCCGTTAGAGATTTACACATTTATTTACATTAATGTGGAAGGGTTGAGGAAGGTATAATTTTGAAGAAATGTACACTCATTTATGGGGTATGGGGAGAGGGGAGAACAATTAAGGGAGAAAAAACTCACTACAATTCGAGCCCAGAGATCATCACCGGAAAACCAAATTATGTGTTGTTGAGTGTCTGGGAATATTATTTATCTGTGGCCCAGGGTCATTATTTCACTCATATTTTAAGGCAGAGTCTGTGCCGGACTTGCGGAAATCGTCGGCTACAAATGTGTGATCAATTAAGATCACGAGCTATAAAATAATGCAGCCAACGTTGACTCGATATTTGGCTATTTTGCTGCCAGGATGATTCCTGGATAAGTCAGTGTTTAGAGAATTGGAGTACTAAGCCTAAGGTCCAGGGCTTGATTCCCATGCAGGTGTCAATTTTCAATTCAAATAATATGATAATTATAGGCGACTCTAGCCGTAATCAATAAAAATAATGGATTTGCTGTTTAATTCGTCATTACAGTAAGTGCTCAAAATGGCCATATTAGACGTGAAAGCAAACCTGTAGTCACCATGTCGTTAAATACCACACTCTTTCAAAAATCAAAAATATATTTTAGATTCGTTGGTAGTCTTCATGTGTACGTTGACGTAGTATTTCAATGTTGGCAATGAGTGTTTAGTAAACAATTTTGTTATTAGCACCGCGTCTTACTACCCGTTCGGGTTATACGCACTTACGCTAATCTGTAATGATAGTGATTGTGAGATGAAATGGAGGACCTACAGTTTAACGTGGGATCCGAACCACGGTGGAGGGCTGGCATTACACACATTCACAAGTTGTGATTAATACACGTCTTGACAGAGGTGAAGGAAGGGTTTGGCAATCAGATACATCTGTGCTGGGACCGATGATTGAACCCGGAACCCCGCCTCCCCCCAGAACAGGAGTCTGATACCTTACCCTAGACCACTAGGTCAACTTTAATAAACAACCATCTAGTATTAGTAGCATTCAGGCCGAAGGTGGCGATTTTGAGCACTTTATATAATGTTACGCCGCTCCACATTATTGAAGTACAAACATGACTATGGCTAAGAAACAAGGTAAAATCACACACATGTGACACACAAATTGCGCACAGTGCATTCATAAACCCCAGAAACCAACGTTACTGGGTGAAGTTATCCCACAGTGATGGAACAGACAGAGGAGGAAGAACGTGCACATATAAATACAAACTGTGTTGTTTGTGAGCCCCCTTTTAAGTTACATCATTCAATTCACAAATGTCCATTTTATACTCCTATACCTTCCGTTTCTGGGAATTTAGGTCTTAATGATCATCCAAAATATGTGGATTTGTATACTTTTCAGGGAGGAAAATGTCAACTTTTAAACTGTGTTTACAATTATATACACAATACCATAGAAATAGTTTTGTCTTTATCCAGTAAACACCAAACTCATGTACTTTTTTTTAGCACTGTTTCTTACTATTCATTCGGGTTGTATACCTTTGTACTAATTACACTATTGGTTTAGGCATTAGAAAGGTTTAATTGAGAGGAAGTGCTCCGGAATTTTAGTGGAAGCCGAGTGGAAACCCGTTTAGTAAAAACTACCCTTAGTGCACCCAACCGGGACCGATCCCTGATATTTCCGTATTTCGCAGTCTAGTCCAACACGATAGTAGCGTGTTAGACCACGCGGCCACCGGAGCGGGTTTGTATACTGTTAAAGGTTTTGTAAATATCTAACCCAATCGCAACATCTGATTGGAGATATCTTAGCTACTTAGGTAGCTCCCTTAGTTACTTAATTCAGTTGAGTACGAATGAGAAGTTTGAGGGGAAACTCACCAAAAATCCGATAGAGAAGTAGTGATTATTTTTTGAGTTGAGAATACGGGATAGGGGAGAAAGTTTTAAAATCTTAAAATGTTTGTATAATATTTAATTTAATACGATATTTTAAAATGAGATTATATGAAGGCCAGACAAGATGTAGAATTATTGTCATTTAAATACTACTGCCAGTGTCCCCAGCGGGGACTAGCGCATGTTTCGATATCATCAGTCCGTCGGACAGGCCAGATGAATACGCTGGCATTGAACGAATTCAAACAGTGCAGACTGATTAATGCGTGGGCGTGAATGGATAATGACGTTGTACAGTCACTAAAATTTTTTAAGACCACCAACATATTTTATATCTTTATTTATATTAATAGTAATGAAGATTTACAAACACTTTTCACTAACTTTTATTGGTAAATTGCAACATCAGTAATTTTCAGACATTCTTTTATTTAATTTAGTCATACTACCTCTCAGGCTATGACATGTTTCAACAATAAATGTTTCCCGAATTGTGGCGATATCTTACAGTTTTTATTCTTAGGATTGAGGTTGGCAGGCCTGGCGCCAATAATTACCCACAAAATACAATGCTAACAATGGCTACTAAAGAATACTGTGTGCATATTTTACATATTTTTCCTATAAACAACAATACAAGTGTAATATTTTACACATATTTTTTAGTAACTTTTATGTCCTTGTTATGGTAGAAATCAATAATCTGTATGTTCCATTTAGGAGCTTCTTGCCATAAAACTTTCATCAAACTTGGTTGTCCTTCATGTCGTGGGCTCTCGTGAATGAACCAGTTTCATTCAATTTACGTAATGTTTTCGCAACACTTGTTTTTACAAAGGTCTTGTAGCATCTTGAAAAAACAATTCACCATCTTAAATATTCAGTAAAAATAAACACGCCTACTTATCTCACTTCAATCTACAAATACAATGCAATGGAAACATAACAATGTTAGCCAATAAATTATGGCCCGTATAAAACCAACAAACCCGTTTGTCGAACTCGCAATCTTAAACGAACTCGTAATTACGCTTCTTTTAAATACAAAATAGACTGTCTACAATGAAAAGTCGTAAGACGTAATCTCAACCAAAAGTAACAAACAGCAAAGATGACAACAGTCAAATTCATATAAATGTTTTCAAATAAGAAAAAAATATGTAAATGGTTAAATATATATGATTTTGATTGAAAATCCTGTATTCATTACTATACATATCCAAGATCTGTTGACCTAGACCAAATCAGATCTCATTATTTGATCTTAGTAGTTCATAACTGCTTTTTATTGGCTGATCGCAAGCCAACGCAACTACATAAACACCATACCTGGGCAATGTTCACCTCCTACCGGAGGCCAGGCCTTCACCGTAGTTCGGATACCACGTTAAACTGTAGGTCCTCCATTTCATCTCACAGTCACACTACCAATACATATTAGCCTAAGTTCGTACAACCCGAACGGGTAGTAAGACGTGGTGCTAATAATAATAATATCTTCCCGACAAGCGGGTCTGGCAGTTCGACATACAATTTTGCTTGGGTATGCTATTTTTTAAGGCCCGTTCTCCCGGCGCGTGCTTAGACAGATTCGGCTCGTAGATTACATAATCACAGGTCGTGGGACTGATAAATGCGCGTTGGCTTGGTACGGCTCGGGCGTTCCCGTGAATTGTCGGTGAATTTACGACACTATTAGACATTAGACATATTGTCGTACTGTCTAACTAGAATAAAACATATTAATTGAACTCCTAAGACGACACAAAATGAATCTTCGAAATGTTCTTTTAAAAAAAGGACAAAAATGGATGAAATCGTGTAGTTCAAAGGCTTAAAAAAAACCTTTAGTAGGCTTCTATTATACGTTTTGTGATCCTAACTCTTGAACATTTTGAAAACTCGTTAGTGTAAATTTGGTTTAATTTAAGAACTTTATAAACATAGCAAATCTTACAGAGCACGACCAAACTTTAAAATATTTATATGCCTAAGATTAATAATGACTAATATAATTTAATATTTTTATATTAAACTTCAACAAACATTTGTTGAATAGTTGTGTATAATTTAATAATAAGGGTTGATAGAATTTATTTCAATTTTCGTTTGTGTTATATATTTGTGGTGTTAAATGGAAAGTTAACTAAAGTGTCAAGAACTTAAATACACATTGAATGTTACCAGTGTTAATACATTAGTTCAAACTTGTAAGTAATATTTTAAGATATTTTACTAGGTTAAGTGTAATCTATTTAGTATTCATTTATTGGTGTGGATTTTAAATATGCATTAATATGTGTAATGTTCCCAAACGTGATATTATGATTTTTTTAAATTATTATTTAGAAAGGACTTAATTTGTCTTCCATAAAGCTTTATGAATGTTAAGCCTTGTTCTAACGTATCATTTTCAGGAATTCATTGAAAATGAATACAAAATAAATGTCAGAATACTCATTTCATTCGAATGAATCATTATTTCACACTTTCATTAAAAGTTAAGAGGAGGTCTACTTTTATTAATTGTTAACTATTATTATTGAAAAATTAAAACAAAATGAGTCGTATGAACACGTAGGTCCTACAAAACTTCATTCTTTCAATTTTATTAAATTAATGCAAGGATTTATTTATATACATTGTACTGTTGTAAGATTTCTCAAAAATAGTATTTAAGTGGAAAGACGAGCAAACCAATCCATTTGTGGACTATTACAGAATTTGGATGTTTGTGGAATATAAGCAGTGATGAGTGATTTATATAAAATAAAACAACGCGTGGTGCAATTTTAATAAATTAAACAGCAGTAGATTATTCTAACATGATAAATATGATAAATTACACGTGTGAACAAATTTATTTAATTTATATTTTCATTAAAAATGAATCATTTGAAATTATTCACTGAAAATGACAGGCGAGAACACGGCTTTAAGCGCTGGCTGGTGTACTGGGTGACGTCACACGATCAGCCAATAGGATGTATCTCTCTAAATGGCGCTACCTTATATTCTCTTTGCATTGAGTGCTCAGTGAGTGGTTCGGGCACCATCCGTATTCCGTCCACAGACACGAGTAAAGCAAAACACGCGTCGTGGGAATGGCTAGGCTCGTCAATCTACGAACTACGAGCCGTTCGCGACTTACCATACAAGTCGTGGGAACAAGGCTTTTTAAAGTATGGCCCTATCTTTTAAGCTAACCATAGCGAAACAATACAAGGTAGCCTTGTTGCCTTTCAGGGTAAACGAAAGGGACATAAACTACACCAAAAAAATACCTCCATAATTTAAATAGTTTAATAACAGTGACTGTTTCAATAATTGTAGTTTTAACTTGTCTTTTTAAGAAAAATAAACGTCAATCAAACAACGGTGTGATTTAACAAGCCCTGCATTAATAAATTCCACTGTTTAACACATAATATATAAAACAATAATGATTTAAAAAGAAAGAGCTTACATTAAATTATTTAACACGAACTACATCAACAAATAACACGATTTAAAATACACTACATTAAACAATGACATTAATTAACATGACTACATACAAATGATATTATTTAACTGTAACATAAAATAATAATAAAAACTGTTAATATTAAAGATAATTGTGTACAATTTCAGATTGTAATCATATTAAATCAAAAGATAATTTATTTTATGACTAAGCCTGTGCACAAATTAGATTATCAACTTAGTGAAAAATTAAAACTGGATATAGCAATTGAACCCATGACCTATAAACTAATTTGAAAAAGTAATTTTTGCAATGCCATTATATACATATTAGAAAACAAGATAAATGCTTACTGTGGGGAAATTGACAATTTATAAAAAAAAAGTATATTGCTAATATGTATAATAGATAAATTATCTGGTACAAGAATTAAATTATTTTTCACCAAAAGTAATATTTAAATAAAAGCTTCTGTAGATAATATAAACAAATATCGGTTATCAAATAATGTTCTGCCTCGCTTCGGTGACCACATGGTTTAAGACATCACTCCCGTAATATAATAGATTGTCGATTACAGAAAGATGGTTGTTCAAATTCCAGTAGGGTGTACTGAGCATGCTATTTCCTAAAGAGTTTTCCACTCTCCCTTCACGTAAAGGCGGGTACACTTCCTATAAATACAACATTCCTCATCCCTAACTTATTAGTGTAGTTAGTAATATGTGTATAACCTGATTAGGGAGTAAGACGTGATACTAAAAAATATATAAATATAGGTGAGTATTGAAAATACTTTTTTTAGACTAAAACTTTAAAAGTAGCTAATTAATATTTAACAATATTTTAATTACCTGGAACTATATTATTATTATTATTAGCACCGCGTCTTACTACCCGTTCGGGTTATACGCACTTACGCTAATGTGTAATGGTAGGGTGATTGTGAGATGAAATGGAGGACCTACAGTTTAACGTGGAATCCGAACCACGGTGGAGACGTGGCATTCCTCACATTCCTGGAACTATAAATATATCATGAAATGTTAACAAATAAAACAAAATTCTGTTAGTTTGGGTAGTTTGGCAGCTTCTCTAGCCCAGATTGAGTCCGCAATCCGCACGTCCAAAACTAGAGTAAAAATGCCTTTTAGCGACAACTTGCACTATGTATGATAATTATTTTCTGGTTTCTTCAAACTCATTGGTAAATGTTTTTATGCAGGAAAGAGAATTTATACCTCTTAATAATTATTAATTTTTGGAATAAACACTCTCAACCGGCAAAGTTAGCGGAGTGGTCCAGGACTTAAGACTCGCACTACACATCGGCGATGTTGGGGTACAAATCCTCTCACTATTGTTTTTAAATTCCCTTTCCACGCTAATGTGGGTACATACTTTCTAAAACTTTTTATCCTAATATGTACCTCTAGGATTAAAACGTTAAAAAGTGAGAGTAATAATTAAAAAAACAACAAATTTTCGTAATTATTGTTACATTGTAGTGTTAGCTATATCCTATTTATGTTACCATGCAGACTTACAATACAGTGTTTACCAAAATATTAAGACTACGGGAAAATTTTATACTTTTAGCTTCCAACCTTTTATGATACAGGAGTGATTATTTTCTTCTTTCAATAAAGCGTGATGAAATGAAACAACAAAAAGAGATAATCTAAATTAATTATAAAATTACTACTGCTTAGTAATTATTTTTAGTCTTTACTTTCTCATATCAAAATAATGTATTGTATTTGTGAAAATTTTGTATTTTGAGATTATTATGAATTTTTACGTTATATATCTGTCTGAACCCAAAAGAAGTGTATTTTACCATTTTATTATTATTATCTCTGTCCCCATCTCTGTCTATCCCTGGCCACGGATCTTAAACAGTTTGATTGATGTTGTCCAAAATATATATCTAGATATTCTAAGGCAATGACTCGATTTTTAAATTGATTTTGACTCTAGCCCCTAAATTAAAGATAGTTAACTAATGACTGATTTATTTCTTGTTGCAAATTTTTCAAAAATGGCTTTAACGATTTTGTTTTTTTAAATATTTAGGATGCATTTGATCCCCCAAATAACACTGTATATTTGGTGTTTGGGAAAATTATTCAAATGGTAATTTACTGATGAGTTATTTACAAAAATTTGAAATATTTTGAAAATAGCTTTAATAATTTTGCATAAAATATCAATATGGGGAGTTTTTATGTGAAAAATAAATATTTGCAGGTACTTATTTCTGAAAAGAAACTCACTTAAGGGTAGTTTACTGATTATTAGTTTTTTTAAACCTAGTGTTTAAAAAAAAGGTTCTAGCAATTTAGTTCAAAATTGGTATCGGGTGACTATTTTACCTGTTCATTATAATTTATATATTTTTTTAAAAATGATATAGCGTAATTTAAGGCTAGTTTACACATTAAATATTATAGAATGTTTGGAATTTTTAAAATTAGCATTTAAATTGAGTTCAAAATTAGTATCTGGGAATAGTTTTACATTATGAATAAAGATAAGGGTTTTTACAAGTTAATAGATTCAGGAGAGCTTACAAACAACTTATTTTTTGAAAATTTGAAATTTGCTAGACAAAATTATAACAATTTAGTTTAACATATATATATAAATAGTCTTTGTTGTGATAACAAAATAATATATTTGATTTTATGAGGAAAACTTACTTAAGGGTTTTTAACTGAAATCTTGTCTTTGAAAACAATTTTGTTCCAAGCTATAATACACAATATGAGAAAGTTTGTGTCGTACCATTGATTTTATTTTGTAGCAGATCACTCACCTTGATGCCCTTGCACGAGTATCCACTATTTTTATATTGGCACATAATCTTATTCCCCTTCCTGTTTAAAAAACTAATGACTAATTGTTTTATGCTCTAGTGCTTGAATTATTTTGGAATCGAAATGTAGTATTCGGTTGATGTGAAAGGAAGCTTAATGCGATTCGTTTGGAGTTCGGTGTCAAAGTGGACCTTGGGGACAACACGTTTACCTGAGTGAAAAGGAATTTTCAATAATAATAATAATAATAATAATAATAATTGATCCTGACTTACACTATCATACAGTGTAATCGCGAAGTAAGGTAGGGCTATATAATTATTTTTTTCTTTATTGATAAATTGTAATTATTATATTAGTCTTACTATATTTTAGATATGATTAAAAAAAATGACAGTTATACAATATTTTAACTGACATAATAATAATAATAATAATAATAATAATAACAATGTTATAAGAGTCGTACACAGACTAAGAATCGCAACTTTCTTGATTGTCCAAATAATAGGGTTTGCAGTAAATTCCAGCTTAATTTCAGAAGTTTTGTGGCGTCAACCAATTTGTTGCCACATCGGAAACCCTGTCTTAATAGCGTCCATACAATCAACAAATAAAGTAAATTGTATACATATATGTGAGTGTGTTTTTTTTTCACGTCCATTACTGTTCGCAATCCAGCTTGTGTTCTTAGTCAGATTTTTTTAAATTCAAGCCTTATATTTTCCACTACCAGTTTGTCAGGCTTGTTATAGCTTCATATGTCCTATAATCTAACTTAATGCTAGAACAAGCCCATATACAGAGAGAGATAGAAACACCTCACTATTGAAAATGTGCAAACTTAGGTAAGATAGTAAGATAATCATTTAATTCGCTGTTTCCCAATCTTTATCGACTGACCCCTCCCCCTGTATAAAATCAAATTCCACCCCTCCTGTTTTTTAGGATATTAATTTGAAAAATGTAAGTGCTTTCTAGTCACTTCTTTATTTTAAACTAAAATTAATGTAATACTGGCAAAATAGTGGGGGGGAAAAATTGGCTTAAGATTATCTCGATGGTTGGCCATGTTATTTTTTTCATAAGTCCTTAAATATTAAGTTTGATGTTCAACAAAAAACACCGTAATCGCTTTCCACTTAAAGTCGACAACGCTGTTTTTTTTATTAAAGTCATAGTTGAAGATTAGGTGATGTTGTGCGTTGCCGCAATGGCAGCTATGGGCAGCCTTTTAGTGTCCTGTGAAGCCCTTGGAGTCCGCTAGTTATCTCAGGCTACGTAAGGCAATTTTATAATATAATATAATTGTTTTCACTCTATAAAATGGGATCAGTAATTAGGATAAACCATTTTTTTAAGTCTTAATGAGGGACATTTGCCAAAGGTGCAGCTAGAACAATTAACATATTCTAGCTGTTGTGTATTTTTCTACTTGTAAAATTTAAATGTCGTTATTATTATTACTATTATTATTATTATTATTATTATTACCACGACTTAGTAACCGTTCGGGTTGTACGCACTTACGCTAATGTGTAATGGTAGGGTGCTTGTGAGATGAAATGGAGGACCTACAGTTTAACGTGGAATCCGAACCACTGTGGAGGCCTGGCATTCCTCACATTCACAAGTTGTGATTAATACACGTCTTGTCAGAGGTGAAGGAAGGGTTTGGCAATCAAATAAATATGTGCTGGGACGGAGGATTGAACCCTGGACCCCCAGCACAGAAGTATGATACCTTACACCTAGACCACCAGGTCACCAACTGTCATTAATGAATGTAGTGTAAGAAATTCCATGAGATCTCCAGCACGTATTTTTTCTTGTACAAGGGCTCCTTTGGTTTAAATAGTTTGGGAACCTCTGGCCTAGGAGGAAGATATAGAGAAGAGCTGGGGGCCTATGGCTTAGGAGGAGGTTAGAGAGAAGAACTGGAAGTATCTGGCTCAGCGGGAGGTTAGAAAGAAGAACTGGAAGTATCTGGCTCAGCGGGAGGTTAGAGAGAAGAACTGGAAGTCTCTGGCTCAGCGGGAGGTTAGAAAGAAGAACTGGAAGTCTCTGGCTCAGCGGGAGGTTAGAAAGAAGAACTGGAAGTATCTGGCTCAGCGGGAGGTTAGAGAGAAGAACTGGAAGTATCTGGCTCAGCGGGAGGTTAGAAAGAAGAACTGGAAGTCTCTGGCTCAATGGTGGGTTAGAGAGAAGAACTGGAAGTATCTGGCTCAGCGGGAGGTTAGAGAGAAGAACTGGAAGTATCTGGCTCAGCGGGAGGTTAGAGAGAAGAACTGGGAGCCTCTGGCTCAGTTGGAGGTTAGAAAGAAGAACTGGAAGTATCAGGCTCAGTGGTAGGTTAGAGAGAAGAACTGGAAGTATCAGGCTCAGTGGTAGGTTAGAGAGAAGAACTGGGAGCCTCTGGCTCAGTGGTAGGTTAGAGAGAAGAACTGGAAGTCTCTGGCTCAGCGGGAGGTTAGAAAGAAGAACTGGAAGTCTCTGGCTCAATGGTAGGTTAGAGAGAAGAACTGGAAGTATCTGGCTCAATGGTAGGTTAGAGAGAAGAACTGGAAGCCTCTGGCTCAGTTGGAGGTTAGGGAGAAGAACTGGAAGCCTCTGGCTCAGTGGTAGGTTAGAAAGAAGAACTGGAAGTCTCTGGCTCAATGGTAGGTTAGAGAGAAGAACTGGAAGTCTCTGGCTCAATGGTAGGTTAGAGAGAAGAACTGGAAGCCTCTGGCTCAGTTGGAGGTTAGAAAGAAGAACTGGAAGTCTCTGGCTCAATGGTAGGTTAGAAAGAAGAACTGGAAGTCTCTGGCTCAATGGTAGGTTAGAGAGAAGAACTGGAAGTATCTGGCTCAGTGGTAGGTTAGAGAGAAGAACTGGAAGCCTCTGGCTCAATGGTAGGTTAGAGAGAAGAACTGGAAGTCTCTGGCTCAGTTGGAGGTTAGAGAGAAGAACTGGAAGTATCTGGCTCAGCGGGAGGTTAGAAAGAAGAACTGGAAGTCTCTGGCTCAGCGGGAGGTTAGAGAGAAGAACTGGAAGTCTCTGGCTCAGCGGGAGGTTAGAGAGAATAACTGGGAGCCTCTGGCTCAATGGTAGGTTAGAGAGAAGAACTGGAAGTATCTGGCTCAGCGGGAGGTTAGAGAGAAGAACTGGAAGTATCTGGCCCAGTGGGAGGTTAGAGAGAAGAACTGGAAGTATCTGGCTCAGCGGGAGGTTAGAGAGAAGAACTGGAAGTATCTGGCTCAGTGGGAGGATAGAGAGAAGAACTGGAAGTATCTGGCTCAGCGGGAGTTTAGAGAGAAGAACTGGGAGCCTCTGGCTCAGTGGGAGGTTAGAGAGAAGAACTGAGAGCCTCTGGCTCAGTGGGAGGTTATAACGAAAATCTGGAAGCCTCTGGCCCAGTGGGAGGTTAGAGAGAAGAACTGGGAACCTCTGGCTCAGCGGGAGGTTAGAGAGAAGAACTGGGAACCTCTGGCTCAGCGGGAGGTTAGAGAGAAGAACTGGGAGCCTCTGGCTCAGCGGGAGGTTAGAGAGAAGAACTGGGAACCTCTGGCTCAGCGGGAGGTTAGAAAGAAAATCTGGAAGCCTATAGCTCAGCGGGAGGTTAGAGCGAAGAACTGGGAGCCTCTGGCTCAGAGGGAGGCTGGAGAGAAGAACTGGGTTAGAAATGCAGATTCAGCTAGACATTATTATCGTAATTACTTTTGGAAAATGATTTAAATAAAAAATAACTTCAATTATTATATACTTTTTTAACGTCATTTTTGAATTGTTCCACACACCCCTAGAAGTTATTCTGGACCCCACCTCCTCCCCCAGGTTGGAAACCACTGTTGAACTCGAGAAATGTATGTAGAAGAAATCGCTTCTTTTTATTTTCGTGAAATTGTCGATTTCCCCCTTTAAGTATTTTTGAAATTTTGGGCAAATCATCGGTACATAAGCTTTCATTTTTAAAAAATATTAAAATCTGTTGGGAATCATTGTTTAAATTATTATTATTATTATTATTATTATTATTATTATTATTATTATTATTATTAGCATCGAGTCTTACTACCCGTTCGGTTTATACGCCATTGTTTAAAGAATCGAGTCATGTAAAAAAATGTTAGCCATCCTATTGCAATTCCAATATAAAATATGTTGTTTTATGAGATCATATCTAACTATTCCAAGAAAAGTACCATGACACAAGAACACACTTCGGTGGCTGCTTGGTCTAAGTCATTATTCTCTCAGTAGACTATAGTGCCGATGATCGGGAGCTAAAGGTTCGAATATCGTTCGTGTTTACAAAATGTGATTCTTCCAAAATGATTTTTGCACTCTCCATCCACGCAAATATGGGTACAATTTATCTAAATATAACCTTTCTAATTCCTAAAACCATTAGCGTAATTAGTACCTAAGTGGATCCAACACCTTAGCTTAGTTGATAGCGAATCTGTATACTCAGCTAAAGGGTACCGGGTTCAATTCCTGGCATGGCCGACAAATTTATCATTTATCGAAATGTGTGGTTTACCCTTTCACAGTGATAAATTAACGGCCGGAGACTGGATGTTGTGCCTGTCCTAATCTTAGGTTAGACTATAAGGCATATAAAGCTAAGACAGGCCTATCAATCCGGTAGTGGAAAATATTATGGCTTGAATTAAAAAACTGACCAGGCTGGAAACAGTGATGGACGTAAGTACCTAAACGTACAACCCGAACCGGTAGTAATATGTGATGCTAAAAAGAAACTACACAACTCTGTAAACAACTAGTGAATAGTTTTTGTTAATATATTTTACGAGTAGTGGAGCCTTGGGTGAGAGAGATAGGGTAACTAAGAACAAGATAGAGTGATTATGTGGCTAAAGATTTCAAGGAGCTCGGGTTGTGGAGGGGGATTGGAGGGAGAAGGCTCAGGACAGAGCGTGGTGTGGAGGCAACTTGTGCGGTCGGCGTGGGGGCTCTATAATTCTTGTGATCTCCGCTAGTAAAACAACCAAATCAACTTGATTTTATTGTAGGTGACCTGGTGGTCTAGGGGTAAGGTATCGGACTTCTGTCCTAGGGGGTCCGGGGTTCAATCCTCGGTCCCGGTACAGATTTATCTGATTGCCAAACCCTTTCTTAGCCTCTGACAAGACGTGTATTAATCACAATTTGTGAATGTGTGGAATTCCATACCTCAGCCGTGGTTCGGATCCCACGTTAAATTGTAGGGCCTCAATTTAATCTCACATTCACCCTAACATTACAGATTAGCGTAAGTGCGTATAACCCGAACAGGTATTAAGACGTTGTGCTAATAATAATAATAATAATAACTTAATCTTACTGACTAAATGAGTTGGAGCGTTAAGGGAGAATTCACATGTTAAAAATATTATCAATAGTTTTATTATTGACATTTATATTAGAGTTGAAATATAAATAGCAACAACCCCTTTCTCATACAAGGTCTAAAGTGCTACTCTCGCAGTAAACTAGATTGCTGATGACGGGGAGATCAAGGTTTGAATCTCGGTTGGGTGTAAAAAGGGTGTTTTTTACAAAAAATTGTTTACCACTCAAATGCGGGTACACTTCCTTTAACTATACACTTTATAATCCCTAAATCCACTAGCGTAATTAGTACATAAGCGCATAAACTGATCGATTAGTAAAACGTGGCGTTAAAGAAAAATATTGATGCGATTCTTGTGTTAGTATACCTTTTTAAGGCTCAAGGTCAATTGAGGGAGACACGAAGTACAACAATGTCTTACTGTTTCAAAAATTATGCAGCAGATAAAATAACTATTGCAATCAATTGAAAACTAGGTATAAGTAGCATCATCATTACGCCTCAAAGAAAAGTTTGAGAAATACTCGTATATTAAAATGCTACAGTAAAAACACTGAAATGTTATTTGTAAATTAATTTTAACAAGTATAGGTCAATGAATGCGCTTTGTTCATATTAGATAATTATATATTTGTATGTAAAATTATATATTTTTATATATGTTTCTTATATATATAATCTATATATATTTATATATGTATACATGTATATAACAATGCAATCGATACAACTCAGTGATTGTATAAGACTCATTCAGATAAAATGTATTTATTTTAATATTACTGCCATGTGCCCAATCATTAAGGCCAATGATAACTCATCATCGTAAACAGTACAAAAAATAATATTGGCGAAACGGTAAATCATCATAAACGGTACCAAAGTGAGTATCCAAATTGTAGTATGTGTTCGGATGTTAAAATTAATAAACTCGAATCATAAATTGTGAAACTTCAACACAAGCAAAATAATTTAATGCGTTTATCAATAACGTTATCTTTAAATAATTATACAATCAATACCACATAAAATATTTAGTCCAGTTGAAATATTTATATTGGATGTATACTTACCTACAACTTATTCATTGTCGACTTGAGAACTACCTTCTTTTATGCTTTTATGAAACTTTAAAACTGTCCTCGACATTTTTTCACATAATGATAATAATATACGCTAGTTATATAAGTTATTTTATTCGATGGTACGTATTCACAGAGAATATTAATTTCTCTAAATGTGGATTTGGCACTGAATTAAACTTAAATATTATAATTTACATAAAACATAGAGTCTTTTCTACGATAGCTGAAAATATTTTAAATTTAGTCTATGTCAAACATTATAGTTGCCTTTCTACTTTTTAACAAAATATAATTAATACACACGTCATGAATTTAACTGAATTAATGTCCAACTTTCCAACATAATTGAATCTACAAATAATATTGCGATTTGAAAATTTAGTTTTTTCTATTAAAAATATTTAAATTATTATATAGCTCCTCGTCAAGAATAAAAAACTATTTAAACCCCCTAAAATTAATTAAAACGGCAAGTTTTGCCTACAACAATGGTTATTAAAATGTGCATAACTATTTAAGGGAGAACGCAGTTAAAATTAATAATCTTATAATGTTGTGATTGGATGTACGTGTATTCTAAGTAAAAGATAAGAGTGTCAGTACAGAACATTTAATAGCACACTTTTAAGAGTATATAAAGTTTTATAATATTTTTTTATTAATTTTAAATAAGTATCATATCTTATTCCAACAATTCTTCCTATGCATTGCTTATTTAAACGTTTGTTCTAGTCACAAATTGTCATTTTAAGTTTGCGGCATTCAATATACCATATATAAGATAATATAAGGTTTTGTCTGGATTATAAGAAAATTAAATATATTAAATTTAGATTAAATTCTTAGTAACTGTAACAGTGGTTTTGAAATTGTAAGAGTATTTTGTAAGCGTTTAATTAATGTAACACCTATTATTCTTTCCTATTCGCTCACGTATCCATTTAAGCAGTTCTCACTTGCACTCAACAGGTCGACGACGTGGCACGACAACTATTCCCTGCTCAACGTCGCAACGCTCTACCCTCTTGTATATTGGTTGACAACAGACGCACTGGTGAAGATACTGCGTGCGAAACTCGCCTCTTCTAAACTTACAGCTTTGCTCCACGCTCATGCGCTCTGACGCAGTGTTGCCAACTCATATTACCAAAGTTACTCTAAAATTGATAAAAATGATGTAGCTCCCATCTATATTTTAAATAAATAAATAAAGCTACATTTTATAATGTTTCATTTTAAACAATACAGGGCTAAGGCCTCTTCGCAGATAAAATAACTTACTCTGCTTTAAATTATAGTCAATGAACTCTCAAAAGTATATATAACTGACAAATATCTGACGAAAGAAATAATACATTGTTGTATATTATTTTTCTAAGCATTTCAGTATATAAAGAGAGATAATATTTCATACCTCAGTGGATACTTTTAGATCCATTTCAACTTAACAAGAAAATTAGAGCCACTATTCTTCTAAAATAAGTTGTCATTTACCTAACTCACGTTTATATTACATCTAATTTAAAAAATACATAAAACGCATTCTTTATCTCCTCTGTCATTCTCTCTTAAAAATAAAACTAGTCAATGCAATTTTTTTATATCAATGACTTTAAGATCCTATTCGATGGCCACATGGTCTGAGTTGTCACTCTTGCAATAGAGTAGACTGTATATTACAGGGATATTGTGATTCTATCCCAGTTGGATGTACTGAGGGGGGTTTCCCACTTTCTTTATCCACGCAAATGTGGGTGCATATTCTATAAATTCAACCTTCCTCCTCTTTAACCCACTAGCTTAATTAATATAACTGAAACTGGGAGTAAAACGCGGTGCTAAGAAAATTATGTTTAGAATACACCTAGCACTTTTGAAATATTTTATTAATTTTTTCAAACTAGGGTGTTCTCTGATTTAACTTCGTTCACAGCTACTACTTTCACACAACATTCTTTAGCACCATTCACATTAGTTTTATTGTTACACACGCAACTTAATCCCACTTATTGAAGTTCATCTGGTAAAGTCTTTAAAAAAACTTCATTAGAAATATTAATATTTTTGTATAACAATGAGAATGTGGTTTAAGTTCCCCAACAATGCTTATTTTATAACTAGGAGCTGTTAAACTAAATAGTAATATAGTTTTTATACAACAACAAAATAAATACAAAGCTTTATAATTATCCTTGGTTCAATAAGAGACAGCAACTGTTACTATAACCAGTGGCGTGTTGCGGAATGTTGCCAGGGTAAGTAGACATTTTTTTAAACTCTACCTGGGATATTTTATTACCACTAGGTTCCACATACATACACATTATTTTTAGAGTAAATACCACTTTCGACCAACATCATTGATTGAAAGACACTAAAATGTTATCATTCTAGAAAGGTCTTATTTGACTCATTAATTAAAATGTTCTAATACAAACATATTTTAATCTTTCAATAATACTTGCTAATAGATTACTGTATAGTTTCTCTTTAAATCGTTAATTAAATGCTCTAAAATATAGAGAGTTGTTATAATTTTTCCTCCCACCATTATGACAGCATGAGTTTCCAATTTTCAAATAAAGGGCTGCCTATGAAATTCAGACTGTACTTTGTTCCCTATCGAACCGCAGGCTCTCATTTTTACTTGTGTGTTCCTGCCTTTATTTTCTAGCCTATTCGCTCCTCTGGATTGGTCACTAAAGTAGTAACATCATGAAGAAGGTCTGAAATAATTAAATCATTTTGTATCTGGAACGAGGCTGCCACATTTAGTTAGTTAGCTTTAAATTAGTTTTTGAGTTTTTCCCACATCCTGTTCCCTAGAGGCCTCAACCAAACCGACCTGCTATTTAAACTTTCCTCAACAAAACTCCGAGGCGAGTACCAATATATGACAAGGAATGTTTAGACGTGTGACTAAAGCTCAATTCACACTTTCGCCTGAAACGGCAGAATCCGATTAACTGTTGCAGCATTTTTATTTTGATATATTTGATATATTTAACGTACACTTTCTTAACCAACTGATTATATCAGCACAAGAGAATGTCTACGAGCTGGAGTGAAAGGTCCTACCAGTTTTGCCAGGAAAGGTATTTTCACATATCTTTCAGGGTTATTTAACATGTCACAATTAACATGGGACCGGTGGCTTTACTTCCCCTCCGGTTGAAGTTGTGCTACGTATTTTTGTCGCTCAAGAAAAATCCATTGACCCCAGCTGGGTTTGAGCCCATGAACATTGGATCCTTCGGCGAACACTTTACCCCAAAACCACTGAGGTCGACAAGTAGTGGAACAATTCACACAAATGTATATTTTATGTAGGTTTAAAACATGATGCTTTGCGACAGTAAGTGGAAACATCTGGTTATCAACTTATTTTGTTTTCTAATAGACAGACAAAACATTTTGAATTTTTTTAAGGCGAAGTTTTCCCACAACACATCAATAGACAAGGCTAATACCAAACGAGATATTTTGAGTCTCACTTGGATCTGTTGGCACGAAGATTAAATACCAGGCAAATCTAATTTTGTATGCTTGTGTCAAATCCCATCCGTGTGCACTGAGGGTGTTTTTCCCTAAATAGTTTCTCACTCTTCCTTCACTCAACTGTGGGTACTTTTCCTTTAAATTCTACCGTCGTAATTATCACCCTACTAGCGTAATTAAAATGCACCTAGTCCAAACAGGCAATAAGACGTGGAGGAAACAATATCAAATCTTCTCACAATAACAGTCGACGCAACTGCTAGTCTATGTTTAGCTATACGGTGTATGCGCACTGATTGAGTAGGTTGGTATTTAAATCTGATTGGTCCGCCTAAAAGTGGGAAACCACCAAAAGAGCGAGCAAGAACAAAGATTTGCTCGTGTTTACTTTAAGTGTTCACCTTGCATCCATACCGGGACGAATATGTTCTTGCTCGCAGTTGATCCATCGTTTTACAGCGAGCAATCCAGGATAGCTGATTATGAATTGAATATGGCTGATCTAAACAATAAGAAATTTGTGCAGGTACTTACCCCGCTTTATGTATACTGTGTTCGCGTCGGCTTATTTGCAGCTTATAAGAAGAGTAAACTTTCTATTGTAAACAATTTTTTCTTATAAACCTCTTATGTGCCAATTCCTGAAGTAATTTTGATCTTCTGTTCCGCCCCCCCCCCTCCCCCCAACTTCTCAATGAAGCAAGCAGTGATTAAATCTCCTTTATAATTTCTGAGCTTTCAGTNCTCCCCCCAACTTCTCAATGAAGCAAGCAGTGATTAAATCTCCTTTATAATTTCTGAGCTTTCAGTCTCCAACATATTGGCTAACTCTAACCAAGCATGTTCTTTTTAATTCTTATTTTTTTCTATAGTATGGAACAGCAGATTTCCATAAAATAGTCCGGTCTCTATAGGCACTTATAAGTTTAAAAAAAATTGTCATCTGACCGTTCCGTTATAAAAATAAATTCAGATAATTAATACGTTAGTATTTAAAAATAAAAATCTTAATTTCACTGCACAACACGCATTTCAACCATACAATACTCACCACCCACACTAAGCTAGCAAGGACAAATATTTTCTTTTATGTATTGTAAACCCTCCCTCCTCCCCTTCCACAAAATATTTTCTGAACACGGGCGAGATAACATTTGCTCGATCACTAGCCTGTACTCACCAAACAATTATTGAGTGAGAATGCTCGCTCTTTTGGTGATCAAGATTATGTTGTCAAACAAAGCTGACAAAGCTGAAACTACAACAGCTCAATCAGAGCAAGCCAAGTGGATGGATCTGAATCCCTATGATTGGTTCAGAACTCGTCACGTGGTCACTCTTCTGTTCTGCTCTTGTTTTTCGGCAAACGTGTGAACTCTGTGACAGTACGCAGCCCTGATAATTCCGTTCAGGGGAGGAAGGTTATTCTGGAGCTGTGCACCCCCTACCATCGCTGGTCGATACTCACACTTCCTCGGGAAGCTCCTGTTTTAGAGGAATGTCATCCCAAACCTTAAATCCATTCCTCCAGTGCACGGAAAAACTATAATAGTGGTAGTGTGCGCTGAGTTTACCCTCCAAAAGGTATCATGTTTACTTTGGCTGAATACACTATGGCCCTATTTTGTAAGCTAATTCAGGGGTCGGCAACGGGCCGATTTCTCGGCAATTTACAGTCGATCAAATAATAAAACTACATCTTCATTAAAATTTGACCTTTGAGTCTTCTTATCATATAAATATATCGATTGCTCTCAAATAATACTTGCGTGTAATCAAAATAATCTCGGTTTTTCATAATCGTTAATGTCTTAAGAAAATTAAATAGTTTAATATCAAAATATACATTTTATATAATACTCTAAAACAATTTCTGGAAGGGTGAGTTCATAAGTATTTTAGTAAATACAGAATTTAAGTAATAAACATAATATGTACAAGCACACACAAAAAAATTAAAAGTAGAGCGAAGAAACTCTTAATGAGTGTGGAACCTTTAGTGAAACAGGGCTCAGAAAGGTTCCCAAACCCTGAGTTACATCTTAGTGGAACCAAGTAAAGTAAGACCCTCTTCGGTGGTCACATGGCCTAAGGCATTACTCTGATAGTAGACTAAACTGCCAATGACAGGGAGATATAAGTTATAATCTCGATTGGGTGTACTGAGGTTAGTTTTTCCAAAATGGTTTTCCGCTCTGCATGCCTCCACGTAAATGCGGATGTACTTCCTATAAACATAACCTTCCTCCTCCCTAAAACCATTGACGTGCTTAGTACATAAGTGTATAAGCCCGACAAAAAGCTAAAAATAAAAAAGTAAATTAGGCTTATTAGGTACCCTTCAGGGTATATGAAAAGTACACTGGACAGAGGCTCAAATGGCCCTATGTATGTTGCCAAACTGCGTGGTTGTGTTAACCACAGTGTTTGGAGAGGTTAAATTTTGTTCTAAGAGGTACTAGTTCGGTTGCCAAAATAACTAGTACATTTTTATAGCGAGTCATCTCGTTATTCAGATATAACAATTTTTCTTGGCAAGGATTGAGTTTTTATTGCTATATAATCTGTTAATTTCACGCCGTGTTTATATTGTACTCTTCCAATGACCTCAATTTAATAACCCTTGTGAAAATGTGTCTGCGTTGAGTAAGAATGGAGAACCATTTAGAAGAAATCACCTCCAGAACCCGATATTCCCGTCAACTGGATCCAAACTAAATGCGTTGGACATTCAGATCGCGTGCTCACATATCCAGGTGAACGCGGAAGTAGGAGCTACAGACTTCAGGTCGAATAAAAAGTGTTGAGATACTGTCGGTACCAACTGTTCTCCTTAATAATAGAAACTGGTCCCTGCTGGTATCCTGGCACTCCCACCAGCAACACCAAGCCAGAAGATTTGTATCATTAATCTCACCACTCTGATGCTAACAGTACCACTGCACTAAACGCAACACAGCATCATTTGGAGCAGGCGGTTGTACAGTAGGACTTGTCTAGGAAGGAACTTTTAGAAAATTATATTTTTTGAGTCAACATTGATAATATTTTACTTTATCATTGGTGTTTTTTGTAAGATGGGGTTAAATTTTGTAGACGAATGTGTGAGAAAGAGCAACACAGAGAGTTTTAGTTATAAAAGAGCATGTATGCCTCGGTGCTTGTATATTGTTGAAGAGAAGGGAGTATGCGAGGATAAGGAAGTGTGGAGAAATTTAGTGAAGACGGATTATGTACAAAGTGGTTGTCTTTTGAGTCTTTGAACGATTTCTTAACTACCTTGTAAGGGAACGGCGTATGTATGTATGTATGTATGTATGTATGTATGTATGTATGTATGTATGTATGTATGTATGTATGTATGTATG
>CABFVX010007172.1:0-12222 GCA_902151425.1 Timema shepardi
TAAACTGTAGGTCCTCCATTTCATCTCACAATCACCCTAACATTACACATTAGCGTAAGTGCGTATAACCCTAACGGGTAGTAAGATGCGGTGATAGTAATAATAATATTAATGTAATTAATTATCCATTCTCATAAAGGTCAACTACAACTCTTAATTCGTTACCGAAACGATCCATGCCTCGAATCCATAGACAAATTGTTGTCACATTTGTCACTAAAAGGCCACTCAGCTGATAGACCACATTTCATTGCGGACGCCCGAGGGATAGGTTTAGGGGGAGAATGCTGTTCTATGCATCTGAGAACTAGAACGATATATGTCCGGTAGAAATAGTATTCTTTGTTTTTTTTGCGTGTGTTTGGAAGGGCTAGCAGATATAATAGTACCTCCGCCTCCCCACACACGGCTTACCTCACCATGAACACTAAAACACATGCAAACAGGTATTTTGTTCACAATCTAAAATGTATACCAATTAATACCTAAATTTAGCACCGCGTCTCACTACCCGTTCGGATTATACGCTTTAAGTACTAATTACTCAAATGGATTAGGAATTGGGAAGGTTGGATTAGAGGAAGTGAACCCTCATTTGCGTGGAGCGAGAGTGGAAAAACACCCTCAGTTCACCCGACCGAGATTCGAACCTCGATCTCCCCGTCCTCGGCGGTCGAGTTCAACACGACAAGCGCGTTAGCCAACATACGCCACCGAGGCGGGTAATTAATACCTAAAATCCAACGTTTTGTGTCAGATGTAGCTGATTCCTAGCTTGTGTCCGAAATAATAACCATATACAGTACAGTCATATGAAGAGACCGACTTTAGTAGGGAGGTCCACTTATTTTTGTAAACGCAATTGTATGAAGCTTTATCAAAATTCAGTTGTTCTGAATTCGAATACGGTTAAAATATAATCATAAATAATTTAAACTGAATAACAAGGAAACCTGCTTAATTTGCCGCAATGGTCTAAGGAACCACTCTCACAATTTATACCGATAACAGGGGGATCCGGGTTCGAATCCTGATCGAATGTACCAACGGCGTTTTTTTCCTCAATGGTTTTTCACTCTTCCTTCAGGCAAATCCGGGTACACTTACTTTAAATTCTACCTAACTCGTTCTTAACTCACTAACCCACCTCGGTGGCGTAGTTAGCTAACGCGCTAGTCGTTTTGAGCTCGACTGCTGAGGACGGGGAGATCGAGGTTCGAATCTCGGTCGGGTGAACTGAGGGTGGTTTTTCCTGAATGGTTTTCCACTCTCCCTCCACGCAAATGCGGGTTCACTTCCTCTAATTCAACCTTCCCAATTCCTAATCCATTAAAGTAATTAGTACTTAAAGCGTATAACCCGAACGGGTAGTAAGACGTGGTGCTAAATATAAATAAAATATACTTGCTATAAGTTTATATAGACAGTTTAAATAAAGACATAATTGAGGTATTTACAAACGTTATTGCTTTTTAATCAATTAATTTGATCCAAAACACATGGAATCCGAGTATGCTTATCTTATAATACATTTTGAGTATTAATTAAAAATTATGAGAACAGACAAAGAAAAGAAAAAATTGGTATATCCCTTTATTTCACAACACCAAAGATGAAAATAATGACAAATGGCGCGCATAAAGTGACATTATAAAATATATATTTTTTAATTTTGGCTCTATATTAATAAATAATGGAGATATCGCACGTAAAACATTGATCTGTGACATGATGTACGTAATCCTATCAAAGTCCTTCGATAACCTCGTATCGAGTGTCCCGGGACTCGAACCACCCCAACTCATTCATGTTGAAGACCATCTACTAGCTTGGATCGCGTTTGATCAAATGTGTGTCATGAGTTATGACGTCATTCTATGAGATAGAACGTACATTGACTTTTTGACCTTACGGTAAGTCGAGCCAAACGTCGAGACTCAAGAAACTTAGTTCGATCCTCAGAAGTTAACTAAAATTATTATTATTTAGGAGGTGACCTGGCGGTCTAGGGGGTAAGGTGTCCGACTTCTGTGCTGACGGCCGGGGTTCAATCCTCGGTCCCGGCACAGATTTATCTGATTACCAAACCCTTCCCTTCACCTTTGACAAGACATCTTGTGAATGTGAGGAATGCCAGGCCTCCACCGTGGTTCGGATTCCACGTTAAACTGTAGGTCCTCCATTTCATCTCACAATCACTCTACCATAACACATTAGCGTAAGTGCGTATAACCCGAACGGGTAGTAAGACGCGGTGCTAATAATAATAATATTTGGGGACAAACGCGCACTTTCTGAACCAACTTATTACATCAGCACACGACTGATAAAACTAACTTAAATTTAGAACAGACACAACACCCAGCCCCCATAACGATATAACAAAATTATTGGTCCCAGCGTTGACTGTATTAGTGCTAGGTGTGCTGTCTTAGAGAATTGGAGGAAAATGATAAATATTCAAGCTACTGCAACAGAATATGAATTTAAAATGGGATTATATTGTTTAAAAACTACCCCAATATAAGCTCACAGAGATAAAAATCCGATTTGGCGAGTCAGAATCAGATACACTATCCGTGCGGCCATTTCTGCGGGTTACAGTAAGGATAAATTTGAACCTTTGTGATGTTCTTTCAGTCCTAAAAACTATTTTTACCTCGAAATATGTATACTTATTCGACTTGAATGATTTTACCACTGATGCCTAGAGATATATTTTTATTCTTCTTCTTTTATTCTCGGTCCCTTTGTAAGTCCCGAAGTTGTCGAAAACCCCCTACGACCCTCCTCTCTCTTTACTACCAGCAGTCCCTCAACCCATGGCCTTGAACTTTTTATTTTATTATGGTCACTGCCCCCTAGTTAGGGACCCAGTTTCAGCCTTGGAATGTAGCCATCCTCTCTCTTGGGAGTAACAGGTTAGCTAGATATGTCCTTTACCAGAGGAGTCGACCACAAAACTTAGGGTTGGTCAAATATCGATAGTCGGTATTATCGTGGCTATCGATAGTAGCGGAGACCCAGTTTCAGCCTTGGAATGTAGCCATCCTCTCTCTTGGGAGTAACAGGTTAGCTAGATATGTCCTTTACCAGAGGCTTAAGTGATCAGAGGAGTCGACCACAAAACTTAGGGTTGGTAAAATATCGATAGTCGGTATTATCGTGGCTATCAATAGTAGCTGAGTTGCTAAAGTTTAAAATAATATACTAAAGAAACGTAAGAATAATCGATCAGAATGAAAACCCAGTTGTTTGATATCAGATTCCCCAACAACAAATGATCTGAACCGGGGTGAGGCATGGTGACAACTGAGTGGTAAGTGAAAAGGACAACTGATCTGTCAGGTTGAAATAAAGGTCAGTTACATCTCAAAATAATTCACTGAAAGAATAGGTTTCAGAGCACGGGGTTTAATGGGAAAACTACAGTAGCCTCATGGCTTCTTTGGTGCTGACTGACAGCTCACAGCTGAATTCTGACTGTCAACATTTAGGTATATACCTAAATTTTGACGGTCAGAATTTACAGCTGCTAAACGCATGTTTTTGCAGATCATATGGTTCGGCGTAGGGATACATAATTTGGTCTGTTATTTTTTCAAAGCTGTCAGTCAGCACCAAAGAAGCCATGGGACTACTGTAATCAGGTGCAGCATAGTTAAGCGTTAGAATTATCAGATAATAAAATGCTTCAAGCCTCCCTTTCCCAACTTTTTTGAGTTCTGCGGAACTATGCTTCCAGACTCAGGATGACACGATAGCGATGTGTTTACTATCGACAGTATACGATAGTGATATCAAGAGTTTCCCACTATGCTGGCGGCCGGGGTTCAATCCTCGGTCCCGGCACAGATTGATCTGATTACCAAACCCTTCCTTCACCTCTGACAAGACATCTTGTGAGTGTGGGGAATGCCAGGCCTCCACCGTGGTTCGGATTCCACGTTAAACTGTATGTCCTCCATTTCATCTCACAATCACCCTACCATTACACATTAGCGTAAGTGCGTATAACCCGAACGGGTAGTAAGACGCGGTGATAATAGTAATAATAATAGTTCCCCACACCTACCACAAGTTTTGGTGACTCTGCTTGGATTCTGGATGGTCCTGCTAAAGATTATTTTTACACAGGGTTAGTCTTCTGCCAAAATATATAAGGCGTCAATCTCGTCCTGTTTGGTCCGCCAATGGCAAGGATTATTATTATTATTATTATTATTATTATTAGCACCGCGTCTTACTACCCGTTCGGGCTATACGCACTTACGCTAATGTGTAATGGTAGGGTGATTGCGAGATGAAATGGAGGACCTACAGTTTAAAGTGGAATCCGAACCACGGTGGAGGCCTGGCATTCCCCACATTCACAATATGTCTTGTCAAAGGTGAAGGGAAGGGTTTGGTAATCAGATAAATCTGTGCCGGGACCGAGGATTGAACCCCGGCCGCCAGCATAATGGCAAGGAGATAAGGCTTTCGAAACACTGTTGGACGTAGTGAGGGTGGTTTTCTCTTCTATTCCCCCCCCCCCTCCTCCTCCTCCAAACCCACCAAATGCTGGATGCACTTCCTTTACACTTTACTGTCCTCACCCTTAACCAAATTTTGACTAGTAAAATTACTGGTTTGGCTTACTACCAATTTTATTTGGAAGTTTAAAAAGTAAATATAATCCGAGATTTTAACCAATAATGTTTTAAATTTGATAAAGGAAAAAAAACCAAATCGGAATACGACCTTAACAAAGTCTAGAATGGTGCCTAAAAAGGCAAAAATCAATAATTTCGTTATGATTTAACTATTCTATTTCGAAATGTAAGAGGAAAATATCGGCTTCTTGACATTGGATAAAAGAAAAGTCTTGTTGTGCAAAAAAAAAAAAAGATAAATCTTAAAAAGTATTATTGTGTGTTTAATTGCGTTAAGTCAGTGACATTAATGTGTAACTTGTATTGAACAATTTCCTAATTACGTCACTTAAGGTCTATTTTCTAAACACCCAAATATCATAACACGACTTACAAACTAAATTAACCTAGGGCATCAAGGTTAATACTACACACACACAACACTCGTATTTATATCGCTACCAAGTGGGTACAAGTTAAGTCCGTTTACTAAAAGTAAATATACTTGTAAGAATCACCCGCCACACATAATCGAACCAAGTTCCTTTGATATTCCTAAACTACAATCTAACCAATTTAGCTATTTGGACGACCGTGTAGATTGGTATTTGCTACACTGTATATCACCTCTGAGGCAACCGCAGATCTCATGGAGAAATTATTTATCTTCGCTTTCTCTTGGTTAACTGTTGCCGAAACCCCTCGCTTTCAGTTATATCGGAAAGTGTTGTGAAGGGGTTAGTGAGGAGTTAATGTCAACATCTACGAGCCAGCGTTGTCTTATTGACCAAACGAGAACAAGGGAATGACAACACTGTTTTCAAATTTCAAATAATATTGGTAACCATGCTGTTCACTCGGAGATTATATTCACTGTACGAATACAAATTGTAGGTGAAGGGAGATTGTCATACACACAATAATATATTATTAGGATTGTCATGCATAATTGTAGGTGTATTGAATTGCCATGTATACAATATACAGTAGCCCCATGGCTTCTTTGGTGCTGACTGACAGCTTTGAAAAGTTACCAGACCAACTTATGTATCCCTACGCCGAACCATATGAATCTGCAAAAACACGTGTTTAGCGGCTGTCACTACTGACAGTCAAGATTTATGTATATACCTAAATGTTTACTGTCAGAAGTCAGCTGTGAGCTGTCAGTCTGCACCAAAGAAGCCGTGGGACTACTGTAGACTACTGGATTTCCATACTTACAATACAGGCAAAATGGATTGCCATATGTGCTGTACAATGGTATTATAATTGGATTGACGTACATACAATTAAAAAACATTGTGAGATTGTCACACATACAATGGTAATATAGGGAGATAGTCAGTCATACTATGGAAGGTATCTGAGAGAACTTGCAAAAATTGTTAGAACAACATTTATATATTCACGAATCAAATCATTTGTTAGTCAGCTGTCACTATTGACAAATATTATCACTAATGCCAATAAAATAGTGATTTATTTAAAATAAAGGGACAAGACATCTTGTGAATGTGGGGAATGCCAGGCCTCCACCGTGGTTCGGATTCCACGTTAAACTGTAGGTCCTTCATTTCATCATCACAATCACCCTACCATTAAACATTAGCGTTAGTGCGTGTAACCCGAGCGGGTAGTAAGACACGGTGCTAATAATAATAATAATAATAATAATAATTAATAAAATAAAGGGTTCGGAACTCCGCACGGACTTTCTCACTCCATTGTTTAAAAATTGAGATATTTACTCAAAACTCGTAATATATGCGAAACAAAATAATATACACAGGCAAACCCTAGTAGAAATTTCGTTATACTTACGCTTAATATTTTATTACTACGGTTTTTTAACATTTGAAATTTTATTTTTAAAGAATTAAAGTCCTAATTTGTGTATTTGAACCAATAAAAAATCTCGATATTGGGTGCAGAAGGGTCAACACTTCATATTAAAATTTTGACCTCCTTTTGAAATTCTCGAAATTTTATTAGGGGTTACACACTTTATGGTTATCGCATTGCTATTAACTTCCTCATTTATAAATTTAGACCAATAAAAAAAGGTAAATATTGACTATGGATTCCAAAATGAGAGATCATTGCTATATAAACATTTCCCCTAAGAGCTTAAAGCGAAAAGAGCATACTTTTTGAAAGACCTATTTTTATATACCTACTCTATGAAATTAGAGAATTATTGCGTTAAAGCTTAGTAGTATCTTTATACAACAAAATCTCACAGAATTGTATAAATATATTTGCCAATATCTCTGAAACTATTGGTTTTATAAAGATATATTCCAGATAAAGTTTTTTATTTTTAATAATACTACAATTTTGTAACTATAATTTATTTAGTATTTTAAATAGTTGCAGAGATAAGGAAATGTCCAGTTCTGTAAAGAAACCTAAAAGTTGTTTTCATTGGAAAATGAAAATATCCATTTTGTTTATAATCTTAATAAAAGCCTAGATACGAATTTTATTCAGAATCGTTAAAGCTGATTTTGAGAAAATTTATTTTTTCTCTTTTCGCCCTTTATTAAACTTTTCTTAATTTGAGGGTTAAACAGACACAATGAAAAAATCACTTTTTGGGGTTCAGATGGTCATGAAATATCGACATCCATCGACATCTTGGGTTGGATTTTTTTTTACGGCACAATACTTGACCTTAAAAGTTCGAAAAGTTAAAAAATAGATATAATCGCGTTTAGCTAGAAAATTATTGGTTTTATAAAAATACGTTTCAAATAAAAGATTTGTATTATAAATAGACCAACATATTTGCAATGATAAGTAATTTCATATTTCATACAGTTCTGGAGATGTGATAACAAATAAGAATCGACGCATCAGACCGGGTCCCTTAAAGTCATTTTGCGGGGAAAAAAATTGAGTATCCATTTTATTTATAATATTGATCATGAAAATTAAATTTAATTAAAATTTATAAAGGCAATTTTGAGAAAATTGATTTTTTCTCTTTTCACCCTTGAGTAAACTACCCTTAATTTTAAGGTTAGCTATCCAATTCCAAAAACCCCTCGGGGCAACCTGATGAAAACCCTAGATACCAAGTTTTAACTCAATCGGTAAGACAGTTTAGGCACTACTCCGAAGTACAGATAAACAAGTGGGCTTTCTTTCTTTCTTTAATGATCTGTAGTTAATATATCAATACACTAAATTGTAAAATTAAAACATATACCATGATATATAATACAATTATTAATTGAGTTGAATACAAAAATACATGTAAATACATTTATTTAAAAATTAACAATCAAATTTCCTCCAACTACTTTGCACAAAATGTTTCTGTATGTTCAGAATGAAATATATTCAGTCGAGTTTCCCTTATTTTTATATTTAACAAATTAAAATTTAATCGGTACTTCAACCTAACACAGAATAAATTATGGTAATCAGGTACTTGCTGCTCCGTCTGTAAAAAGTAATTGAATGTCCTGTATATATTTGATTTTGCCAATATAACGAGAAAGTTTACCAACTGTCCTGATGTATCAGATTCGCTTGATTGATCAGCATGAATTAAAATGCCCTCATCTACAAAAGTTCTGTTCAGCAATCTTCTTACTAAACTCATGACAAACAACCAAACCGTTACAACACAAGTTAATTGTAAAACCACGTGCACAGCAGTACCAGGAACATTACACCATGGGCACAACCCACCGTGGTATCATTTCCATGTGAACAATCAAACAGGTGTAACCAGGAGGCCGTGAATAAATTTCCAGGAAATTTCTGCATCACAATTATCCATGGGGTACTGGTACAATATTTTCCATGGAAACACATTATCACTCCAATTAGACGTTCCTTCTGGAAGACCACCATCAATTTGTTTTGCAGTACTCTCCATATACATTTTCTTACCTGGTTGAGGAAATTCAACATATTTCCCGATAAGACAACTCAAGAAGGAATACTTAGTAACATTTGTATTAACCTGGATTTGGTGTGAACAGCTAACTTTTCGAATATCAAACATTTTCCAGGCACTGCGAACTGAGCTATAAAACACTGACAGAGCACCAAGTGAAGTAATATTTAAACCTTCAAGGTGAAGTTTGTAAGATAGCAAATTCCGGTTTTGCGTCAGCCTTTTTTCTATATATGTGAGTCGAAGAAACATTACTCTACTAGGAAGGTGGGTAACTGAAGCGCCCCCAAATCGTATATTAGAAAACACATACTGTGACTTTAACCAATGATTACAATTCCAAAACATATTTACATACAATCTATTAATATCACAAATGAATTTCGCTGGTGGTTGGAGTACTGTAAGCAAATGTGTCAACTTAGATCTAGAGAGTTGATTTATTAATAATCTTCTGCCTCTATACGAGGTCATGTTCAGCCAACGAGTCCACTTAATCAAACCACGACGAACTTTACTTTCCACCTCAACCCAGTTTTGGTTAACCCAATGTTCAGTGTTCCCAATATAAATACCAAGATATTTATGTCCCTCAGAAGACCACAGGTAGTTGTTGGGTTCATCCGTTCTATTTCTCCAATTTCCAACCCAGAGCGCTTTAGTCTTACCTACATTCAATTCTGCTCCAGACTTACAACTATATCTCATAAATGCTGTAGAAAGTTCCTTGAACTCCTCTTCGTGAGTAATAAAAAGCGTCACATCATCTGCATACGCAGAGACAACTAGCGCTTCACTAAACGATGGTAATCTAAAACCATAATTTGACAAAGTCTGTCTGCACATATGTAAGAAAGGTTCTATACAAATAGTGAACAATGGGCCAGATAATGGGTCCCCTTGCCGTACTCCACGTAACATTGGAATTGGCGCCGTTAATACATCTCCAATTCGTAACAAACATTGTGACCTTAGATATAAGGTACGAACATACTATATATATATTTTGTTCCGACCCCGAATTTGGACAGCGTAGAAAACATGTAGGTGTGTTCAATTGAGTCCTAAGCCCTTTTCTGATCCAGGGAAAGTACAGCGAGGGGAATATTTATTGTATTTACACTGTGAATAACATCTCGTATAAGATGCAAATTTTCATATATGGACCGTTGTGGGATGCAAAACGTCTGTGAATAATGAATCATATCAGGGAGAACAGTTTGCATCCTAGAAGCTATGGTGCAAGACAATATTTCATAGTCAACATTAAGTAAAGAAATTGGTCTCCAATTATGTATCAAAGTCCTATCCCCATCCTTGGGAAGTAAAATAGAACAGATTTATTCATTGACGATGATAGTTTACCAGATTCCAAAGCAACATGAACCAGCTTTAAAAACATCTGTACGACTTCCTTCCAAAAAATTCATAGAACTCACATGGTAGACCATCATATCCAGGAGCTTTATTTTTATTGAGTGCACGAATTACTTACGTCAACTCCTCTAAGGAATTGTCAGAGTCACACATATCCTTTTGATATTTAGATATGGAGGGAAGACCATTATACAGTTCTGGCACTTCAACACTTGTTACTAAGTGCGAAGAAAGATTTTTCTTAAAATTTTCACAAGTATAATTATGAACTTCATTTGGGTCGGACGTGATTTGTCCGTTTATATTCAGAGATTCTAAAGAAAGGCGAGCAGGACGTTGTCTAAACGGTATAAGAAACTCGGGGGCCTGTGTATCCATATATCGAGAACGCTCAACAGATTGAATATCAATGGCCATACGACTGTACAGTTTTCTAATATCTGCTTCACAAAGATGAAGAAAGTCATTTTTATCTGCCGTCAAAATACCCTTGGATTACATTTGTTGAGCCATAACTTCCAATTCACTAATTTCAGCGTAAACAATTTTGAACTTTTCCACAGAGAATCGCATAGAAACTTCACGCGTCCCACCACAACAATGGGTTTTTACTATGTTACATATGTTCTAAATAAAAACTGGAAATATTACTGATAGTTAATTTGTTATGTTCTTCCTCTAACACTTGTTTATTGAGCCTCTAGTATGCCTCTCTACGCTTTTTTGCATCTACTTGAAGCAAATAAATGCACCCAGAGTGATCAGAAAAGAATGAAACTATTTTTGGTTGCTTATCAAAAAGATTCAAACTAGGGTTTACATGAATGCGGTCTAACCGTGATCGAGGCACATTTTTATGAACACCCGTATATGTGAAACCTCTTTAATCACGATGAGCGTTTTCCATACATCAAACAATTTATTAAGTGAAACTAGGCGTTGAAGGACCTGGGTAAGTGCTAATCTGGTCTCAGTACAATTAATCCCGTCTACTGGTAGAAGCGTTACGTTCCATTCACCGGCCAGAAACACATTCTCTAAGACTCTAAGGCGATGTAAGTATCGTGTCAAAACCCCGACCACAAAGATGACATAAATATTATCTTGAGGCATATATACATTAACAAAATGATAAATTTTACCAAACGTTCTTAATACTACAACATATGCATATCCTGGTTCCAATACAATGTGTCTCATTTCCTCATGGTCTATAGATGATCTAATTGCAATTAATACCCCAGAGCTAGCTTGAATTGATGGGGCGATAAAAAAGGTAAAATCTGCCAAGGTATATGACGTAGGTGGTGAGCTCAAGTTAGTCTCCTGAACGCACAAAATATCGGTTCTTACCCGTTTTGAGTACATAGAATGCATGTACTGTTTGCCATCACTGTTTAGACCCCGTGCATTAAGAGTTAAAGCACAAATCATGAAAAATAAAGAAGAGTAGAAACACATTGTGCTTTTATATCAATTAATCATTAAATATAATTTTGGGACTTAATAATCTGCTTCTTGCAGTGGCTTAATCAAACGCGACAATCGCCGTCTTAAATTGTGACTTCGGACACAGGACAACGAATCCTGCAACATTTATGTTAGGTCCTTATATTTTGTTGTAAACTCACACGTCACTGCAGCTGCATTTTTAAAATCCCTAGATTTTCTAAAAAAACTTGAAAACGTTTCTTTATTCAAAGGATATTGTTTGTCTTTAAAATTAAATCTCCGGATTAATTCATCAATAGTCGAAGCATCTTTAACTTTTAATTTTTCTGCCTGTGAACTCGAAGAAAATTTTGACACAACTGACCAATGATCATCAGAGTCATCATTATGTTCTAGCGCTTGACGTTTTACATCTTCCTCACTGACATCTGATTACTCCTCAAGGGCATTAATTGACCTTTTCCCACCAATAGAGATGATAGCACTAGGTGGAATTAAAAACTCCCCAGTAATACTATCCTCCATGTGAGATTCACTTAATTTATCGGGCGATTTTTGACCACATTGTAGTACACTATCAGTTTACACACTTCCAAAGACTGGAGAACTGTCTGTTACCTCAGCTTTCTGTTGTTGTTGTTCTTGTTGTTGTATCTCTGAAAGTGACTGTGGGTGATGTTTAGGAACAGTAAGTATACTAATAGTGGGTACATAATCAACAGATGATAGATGATCTGATTTAACGTGGTCAGCGCTGCCCCTGGCCTCAGTCAACCGCGTCATTTTGCTAGTGCCAGCGACATCATCACTAAAAGTAGTGTTTCGGCGGGGCTCACTTGACCGCTC
>CABFVX010007173.1:5839-33013 GCA_902151425.1 Timema shepardi
ATTTATCTGATTACCAAACCCTTCCTTCACCTCTGACAAGACATCTTGTGAATGTGGGGAATGCCAGGCCTCCACCGTGGTTAGGATTCCACGTTAAACTGTAGGTCCTTCATTTCATCTCACAATCACCCTACCATTACACATTAGCGCAAGTGCGTACAACCCGAACGGGTAGTAAGATGCGGTGCTAATAATAATAATAATAATTTGCGTCGATGCCCCTACGCATTTCTTCTATTCGAGAGAGCTAGTTATGACAGCACGTGTTGCGGCCATCATTGAATAGTTTTATTGAGATTCACATGTGGGAGAATCGAATCAACAGACATCCTGAAGATTTGAGTACTCACTAAGGCATATTATATGGAAATAAATGTGTTTTAATTATGTTATTCAGGATCCATTATCTTTTTAATAAGAATCTGTGATATAGATGTGGTTTACTATATTTTCTTGTCAACAGCATGGCACGTATATATCAATATATATGATATTATCCAATCGGAAAAGCAATGCGGTAAAGTATTTTATTCATAGCTAGGGTACTATTAATCCTCTTCTTTGATATCTACTCCCGTAATTAACAAAAGCCAGTATTTTGACCGACCACGTGTTTGAATGTTTGAAGGTAGGGAGAAACGTAAATTTATTAGACTGCATCTTCAGAGTAGACTAAATTAAATATGTGAATATAGCTTATTTCTTGCATAAATTATTGAATTATTGAATTTTTTATTTGTGGATGTCTAATCTATCTGATTGACATACTACAGGTGAATGTATAAGAAAATTTAACGATGCTATTCTGATTGTTTTCCGGAGAGAAGTGCACCGTCACATAGATCTTTTCATCATGTAGTTAAAAAATTTGTGGGAAATGCAAGTGTCCCAGCAAAGAAAAGTAGCCGTCAAGCAACTGTCACCAGTGAACATAATGAGATCACAGTGTTAGCCTTAGTAGCACTTAATCCTTATATAGGTTCTAATTGGATTTCTAATGATTTATGAATATCCGAGAGTAGTGTGCTTAAAATATTGAAGCGTAACTAATCCCATACTTACCACGTGTCATTGCATCAATAGCTTCATGAAGAAGATTTTCCTCAATCGAGTTGTATTATGCCAACAAGTAAGAATAAATTTGAACTTTTTTCTTAAAGTACTATTCTTTGATGAATCGATCTTTACGAATCATGGGGAAGTTAACTGACAAAACATTCATTATTGGAGCGCAAAAAATTGATAATGGTTGCGCCAAGTTGATATAAAGCGCTGGGAACGTTTGGTGCGGATTTTTCGAAGACAAATTGACTGGCCCCCTTTTTACTGACGGTACTTTGAATGGAAACAAATTCAGAACATTTATAGATCAATAATTGTCCTTGCTGCTAGAAAATTTAAACCTACAAGAAAGGTCAAACATGTGGTTTCAGCATGATTGTGCCCCTGCCCATTATTCCAGAACTGCACGAAAATTATTGGACCGTAATTACAATCGCCACTTGATCAGTAGATGTGGTTAAATTTGTTGGCCTGCTAGAACATCAGATTTAACATCATCGATTTTTTTTCCTCATGGAATTACCTGAAAGAAAGAGTATACCATGATGTAGAGACAATTACAGAAAACATGATAGACGCATGAGAATTGCTTGCAGAGATATTGATAGAGAAATTATATTAAATACTCACAATCCTATTGGAAAGTATATCGAAGTAGAAGGTCGTAATTTCAAACAGTTATTGTAATTTAACATTTCAACCCTTATGAACAAATCTATTTTTTGATTTATTTACACTCTACAGATTCTAGTAGACAATAAAATGAAATAAACTCAGTTCCAAAAACATCGTACCTATTTTTTTTACTTTATTAAATAACATCAAAAATATACTTCGGGTAAAAAGGGTTTTGGTTCTCCGTAAAACACGGTTCTGCAATAAAAATTACAGGGTCCCATTTTAAAGTGATAGTTGAGCTTGATATAACCTTGAAGACACCCACTAAATAAAATATAAATTATGTAACTTTGTGAGAGTCTCAAAACCAAGCGGCTTTGTATGAAACATTTTTTTCTTGAATACTTTTTTAAACATTATTTCATTGTTTAAACTTTAAAAAAATCTTATATATATGTTCACGAGTAAGTTTAATCCGGAGGCCATTTCAGCTATAATAGCTATGATTATTATTGTCATTCGGTCCTCTTAAGAAATCAGTTTCTACTTTCTACTGACATGAACCGTAGGCCTAATGCTTACATACAATAATGATCTGGGAGTCTATTTTTGAAGTTTGTAAAATTATTCTCCACCTGTTAATTGTGTAGATTACAAAGCTAGTAACCGTCAGTAGGTATGCACTATACAAATTCGTTTACGTTTGGCTTAGTAAACTGTTTATTAATATAAACGATATACCACAAAAGAAACAGTTTTACATTTAAAGTCATCGTACATCTTCACAAACTTAACGAATATTTGATTAAATATTAATAAAAGCAATAATTTAGAATTCATTGGATAGTTTTAAGTATTTGCGGCAGTCCAAAACAAACCAGCTCACTGGGGTATGTTTCAGCCACCCTCCTACCCTTGGCAGAAAAGAGATATTCTAAGTAGGGTGGAGAGCAGGTCTAGGGAGTATAGCCTACATCAGGACAGCGCCCTCAGCTGGGTGTTCCACGAGCTGACAGAGGCATCGCAATATACATATAATACTTTATTACTTTTATCTGGAATTCTTCATCATTTGCTTTGGTGTATTTTATTTGACTTTTTTTAGATATAATTAATTAGAAAAAGAGTATTTAAATAAAATATTTACAAAAATAAATACAAGAAAGAATTTTTATTTCATTATATATTTTATACATAGAATTTCAAAACACCATTTATAAAACTAATTCTTAATCAAAATTCAACACAGCTGGAAAGTTTTGAAATGATTTTGAGCGTACGTTTTCCCCAAACCAATACACATTATATATTTCATTAGAACTATACAAAATAAATCACAAGCTTTTAATTTTAACATTTCATAATAATTTATATTCCTTCAACTGCATTTTACGTAATAGCTTTCAGACTATTATTGTAATGTTTGCTTTTGATTTATTCAAAAAATAAACATATATATAAATTTTGTGCAATATATATATGAGCAATATGTGTATTTATATAATGCGTAAAACCTTTTTCATATACACATTAGAAAAACTTTGGAGTTTAATATTATTTTAATTTAATTTATTTTATCATTATTATTTATAGCTATTCCTTTGCATGGTGTGTTTAATTGGTTTTTTCACTCTTATAGTTGTATCAAGTTAGTTGATATTTGATAAATCATAGTAGGTAATTTAAAGTTATTATGAGAGTCCTACAAACTATAAGCTAACTCAATCATGTCAAAATAGCTATCATACATTAAAATTCTTCAATATGCCAGAGTAAACATCATTAGGGTATATTTATAAATACAAATAGAAATAGCACTACATATACTACATTAAAAATACTATTTTGTAGGCCACATATCATTAACATTATACCAAAGATTTAAGGTGAAAGTATCAAAGAATAAATGTATTACTATTATTTTAAAATAAAAATAAAAGTATATTATAGTTAAAAGTCTTTACAATACAATATTACATAATATATATTCTGTATAACAATAATAAATTTTATTTTATATAGGTATCATGCATTATAATATACTGTTATCCTTTTTATACAATTTTTTTTGTTCTATATTTGAAACAATAATAAACCATGACAGGAGAGAGTCAGTTGAACTGTACTTTCCCCAACAAATTAATATCTTACATCACCTAAGAGTGGGTTTGAAATTGTTTAAGGATCCTTTACGAGCCTCATTCATTGAACGTGTAACGCAAGGTACTTTTAACTAACAATGAGTATTTATTACATTTGTACCTTTTGCCACGATACTTTAAAATTCCCAAAATCAGTTACCATATATGTTTGAAAACGTTAGTCTCAAATTTTGCTAATATAATTTTCAAACAAAAGATACACATAATATGTCTTAGCGACGTAGACGAATATTGTGTTTACTATATTTAATTGTTCAACTCCTATAATAAATACATATGTTTGTGTTATAGAAATTAAATTATTTATTCATTTATTGACAACGTTAGGGTAGCTTTTGGGAAGAGGCCGGGACTTTCAAATAAACTATTATCTTATAACTAGACTTTTTTTTATATACACCATATTATTCTTTCATGAAACACATTATAGAATTGAAGTTCTATAAATAGTCGCCTTTTCTTAATTTATTACGAGAAATTATATTTATTCTTCAGAAACTAGGACTAAACTTTGTTGTTCAAGGTCGTTGAGAAAAACAAAATTATCACAGAATCTGATGTTGCTCTGAGCTCCTGCGTTTCTATAGTAGAAAAGGGTTTCATCTAACAGTTAAAAACATTAATAAAACTATTTTCATATATTCATACCTCAAGTCATGTGGTCAATTTTGATTCTTAATATCAAAACCTATAAAACAAAAAAAATAAAATCGTAATATGTAATCTTTGTTGACATTTATTAATTAATTCATTCTTACTTTCTGTCCTGAGGCCTAGACTGTAACTCAGGACCTATTTTACTTTGTTTCTCTACCTCCGCTAATTACTAGTTTATCCAATTTACAATCATATTAATTCATTTAGTGTTAATTGTAGCTCCAAATATAAGTGTCCCTATTTCCCCATCTAATTTTTTCCTACTAGGTGGTCCCCCCCGGGTATTTTACGCCCCCGGTACCTTGCCCCACTGGGTGTCCCACCGCTTCCGGATCTAATAGTCCCCGGATTGGTGCGAGCCCCAGCGGGGAATATTTGGGAATTTTTGTTGACAGCAAAACAAGTTTGTATTTTACTAAGGTCCTTACTAGCGTGATCCTAATAAACAAAGTAAACAATAACTAAGACTGTATTTGAAGGCCATAAAATTAAAAATATTTTAAACAGTATAGTGAATACGCCCAACCTAATCCTTAGTTGAAGGACATAAATAGTTAAAGTTTGGAGGACTTCAGTTTTCCTTTGAAAAGGCTCCAATGTAGTTGATGCAATAAACAATAAACCAGCGGTTCTCAAACTGGGGTACGAGGGCATCTTTCACTGAGTACGCGAGAAGCTCTCAAGGGAAAGTTGGCAAAACAGCAAGGGAATTATGAAAAACCCTAATTTTATTGTTGGCAGCTATCGTTATCTGGTTATTTCTAACCATCTTTTTCTCTTATTTGCTCGCGCGCGGGAGACAGATTTCTGAGAATTTTCAACTATCTACTTTACACCTTCGACATTAGCAGTTTATGATGCCTTTCTTGACAACATATCTCCGTGAAAATGGTTTTTCACCCATGGTTTACCTAAAATAAGTACCGCAATAGGCTAAACTTGGAGCTTGATCTCCGCTTGAAAGTTTCAACTGTACAATCAGACATCAACAAGTTGTGCCAAGCCACGCAGCCACACCTCTATCACTGAAAAACTTTGGGATTGACAATACCTCAAATCCAGAATTAAAATTAAAAATTTTGATTTGAAAATATTGAATTCATGTTTTTTTTAATTTTTGAATTATTTTGTGAAGAAAATGTATAAAACTTTTTACAGTAAATCTATATTTTTTTAAATGATCATAACAATTCTTAATAAGAGATAATGTTAAGGCTATAACAGTAGGATTTTCTCTAAATAGCTTTGTCACATTTGAAATATTTTGATTACGGATATTCTTTTCACAGTAGATTAAATAGATAAATAATTTACAAAGTGGTCATATATTTTAAAGCCAGTCATTTGGAATTATTTTTATCTTTGGGGTACATTAAACTTTTAGATATGGCCAAGGGGTACAATATAAAAAAAGTTTTAGAACCACTGCAATAAACTCAAATTGAAATTAATCTAAATGTTTAAAAAAGTTATGTATATGTATACATTATACATTGACTATAAATAATTTTTACAGTACTTTAACTGCAAAGTTTATCAATCTATATTATTATTATTATTATTATTATTATTATTATTATTATTATTATTATTATTAAAGTATAATGGTGTTGGTATGATGTTTTTATGTATTTAAGCTTCTCCAGAGGATTTTTAGTACTTCTCACTTCTCAATGTGCTAGAAAAAAAACCCCAAAGAAATTTAGTTAAATTGTAGATGAACGACTCAATAGGTGCACAAAACTTTCCAACTTGAAAATTAATAGAAACATAAAAATTATATTTTATTTCTTTGACATGATAGTTGATCTTGAAAAGCAAGGAGAACTTAGAATATATTATTATTAGCACCGTGTCTTACTATCCGTTCAGATGATACACACGCCAATGTGTAATGGTAGGGTGATTGTGAGATGAAATGGAGGACTCAAACTTTAACGGGGAATCCGAACCACGGTGGAGGCCTTGCATTCCACACATTCACAAGTTGTGATTAATAAACGTATTATCAGAGGTGAAGTAAGTGTTTGTCAATCAGATAAATCAACGCTGGGACCGAGGATTGAAAACGTAGAATATAAATACCAATCTCAAATCCAAAGAGAAATAGTTGATTATAATTCTCTGAACTGTGACTATGGTCTTGTTTGTTGTTTCGTATTCATATGAGTAAGTATAACCAATTTATTTGGAAAATAAAGATTACAGGTGATATTCAAAATGCTTATTTAATATAATCTTACATACATATGTATTCAGACAAATAATTACTATTCTCATTAAAACCACTTCTAAAATGAAAGCATGTGAAAGGATTCATTAACAGAAAGAAGCCATTTTAGTGAAATGTCGTATTCTCTCAGACAGATCATTGCCTTCATTTGTGTATTTGGGTCATCAGCTGAGCCTAAGAAGCTGTGTTAGACATTCTTTAATAACTTCACAGAGTACCTTGACAGCAAACGTGATCATTAAACTCCCTGATGTTTTGATTATGAAATTTGGCTCTCCGAAATATACAGTACAAAACATACTGATGCTGAAAGGTAGAAAGTGGGAAGACTTTAAATAGTGGAAACATCCACACCACTTTCCGGAAATAATCCAAGATGTGTCTGACATGAACAAGGAAGAAACAGTTTGCAGCAACTTGTATTTGATGTTGGATGCAGAACATAAACTTGTTTAAGATTATTTTGAATGATGCAAACGTCATCAGAGGCCAAATTGCTAATATGAGACGATTCAACCCAATTGTCGGGGGACAGCTTTAAGTAATGTTTACTAACCCTCCGGTATGCTCATAGGACCGCAATCGTTAGGCAAGAATTAAATACTCTCCGCTGTGAAAGAAGTTTTAAAAGCTCATGTTAAACAATAATTTACGGGAAATCGACAGTTGGGAGCACCCATAAGATTTTTCGATCACCAAGTATCCCTGCATTCTGGTGACCTAGGGGCTACCTGCCTGCAAAATTTCAACTTCCTAGGTATTATGGGCTTTGAGATTTTTTCATCTGAACAGAAGAACAGGTCATTATTTTAGTGGAGATTAATCTTATCAACCCATATCAAGACTAATTAACCAAGCTATTAGATACACAATTACTGAAATCGTATTGAAATTCATTTTCACCCAGCAATAGTGGGATTAACATCAGTGGAATAGTTGTTTCACTTTAATTATTTTCCAATTTTACTGTATTTTAAAATGTAATAAAATTATTTCACTAGTATAAATATTGCTAATGGTTATTACTACTACTATAATAATAATAATAATAATAATAATAATAATAATAATAATAATAATTATTATTATTATTATTATTAATGAGGATGATGATATAAGACAAGACATAGTGAGGACGACTCACAATAAACATGTCAGCACTACTACAACATTTTATTAATGGGATAGATTACTGGAGAACTGAGATAAAGCCCCTTTAACTGAAATAAAGAGTTTGAAAGTTAAGCTACTATACTGTGAGAGTGAGACACCAAAGTGGAGGACTGATTAATGCTACAGAGACAACATATTAATGGTCATACAATGTGATACAATAATTATATTTAAATCTATTTTCATGACTGTAAATTAATAAATACTTTTTTCTTAAATTAATATACTTGGTTTTAAAAATAAATATTTGATGAAAGAAATATTGAATTGATTTTTTTTCTTAGGTTTTGTGCCTTTTTAATTTATATAGTGTGTGACTCTTTTTTTTATATTGCAAAACTAATTTATATTGCTTATACATTTAGCGGTTGTAATAGTTTAAAAGCTTTTATATTTACATTAGAAAACACTGATTTGAAACTAATAAAATTTAATGTGTATTATTAATATGATTTTCCATAGAAATATACATAATATTATCCATCCAGATCTTATCATCTCGAAAGAGATGACCATTTATATAATATAGGAGACTTAAAAAGTTTTACAAAGCCTATATATTTTATTTTAATACGTATGAAGTTTGGCTTATGTCTATATTAATTGTGTATTATTGTTTTATTATTACTTTATGATATAAAACTGACTTTAAATATAATCTGCGCAAACTCACCTGCGATGAGTAGGTTAAGAGTTTTAATAATTCTGGAATGCCGAACTGAATATGGTTTTTACAAATATTATTATTATTATTATTATTATTAGCACCGCGTCTTACTACCCGTTCGGGTTATACGCACTTACGCTAATGTGTAATGGTAGGGCGATTGTGAGATGAAATGGAGGACCTACAGTTTAACGTGGAATCCGAACCACGGTGGAGGCGTGGCATTCCCCACATTCACAAGATGTCTTGTCAGAGGTGAAGGAAGAGTTTGGTAATCAGATAAATCTGTGCCGGGACCGAGGATTGAACTCCGGCCGCCAGCACAGAAGTCTGACACCTTAAGCCGCGGTCACACTAGGCTGGTTACTAGCCGCTGTTTGCTGCTGGCTGGTAGAAGCAACAGCAAGCAGCGGCTGGTCAGTGGGTCACACTTCGCTGCCACAAGTGACTGCTACTAGCGGCTGTCTCGTCAGTTTGGTGCTCTGTTTTATGGAAAAAATGTCGTGTGTTGGTCCACGGCGTGAATATTTAAGACGGTTGTTGAGGATAGGAGTGATTGAACTTTGCATACAAATGCTGCAACGCAAGGAGAGGTGCTAGTGGGTTAGACCCTGGATAGGACGTAGGGAGCAGTTGGGGGCATCGACCAGACTTTTAGAAGAACTTAAAGAAGAGGACCCAGCATCATACAGGAATGTTTTAAGATTGTCTGTACCCAAGTTTGAAGAGTTGCTGGAATTAGTTACACCCATAATACGAAAACAAGATACTAAGCTACGACAGGCAATTCCTTGCAAAATTAAACTCGAGATTGCTTTAAGGTACCTTGCAACTAGGGACAGTTTCAAATCCCTAGCGTATTTGTTCAGAGTTCCACACAATTCAATTTCAGTGTTTTTGCCTGATGTGTTGAGTGCTATCTACGAAGTTCTTCAACCATTCATTAAGGTAAGATCATATAATATCTGCATAATACATAATAAAGTTAAGAAGAATATACATTAGTACAAAAATTCACTATTAATATAATTTAATTAAGATAACATGAAGAATGGATTACAATATGCTCTATTGAAATAAAGTCTACAAATACAACAATAGGATCATTACTTTGTTTCTTGATATTGGCTGACTGTTCATTTTTAAATTTGAATTAATTTTGTCTTAAACAAATGAATATAAGAAAGGTGTAAATAAAACATCCAACAATATTATATCTGTCTTTCCTATGGGTTTTTGCAAATGGTAAATAGTGCCTGAGATAGGACATCGAGTCCTGGTGTAATTTCTTCTTCACTGAAGCAAGTTTCAATGTCTGATGGTGATGCTTGTGAAGAGTTTACGAATTCTGACGTACTTTGTTGCCGATTAGGAGTGCTGGAGCTAGTGTCACTGCCTTGAAGAGATGGTGATGATGCTTGTGGAATGGTTAGCTTATCTAAACAGGATAGTCTTTCTAACGTTATCAGATTTTGAATCTTGTCTTGTAAAAAAATAAAGTTTCTTAACGGCAGCTCACGGAGTTGGCTAGCTATATGCTTCCCAAATCTTTCATACTGATCTTCATTGTCCCCGATAGTCATTTGTGCTATATCTTGTAATTTATTAACAGCATATTCGAAGCTAGTTGGACACTTTTTACCTGGTCCATGTTTAAAAGCTTTCAATGGACGAGTTGGTGGTAGCATTTTTACTGGCGAGCGTTTCCTTGAGTGAGATGGAGTTTGCAAGGAAAACAATGATAGCTTACTTGACTTTAACTCAGATGTACGTGAAGTTTCTGGATTGTTTGCGAGGGTTTCGTGTTGTTTTTCAGAATATTGAGTATTGTCTTCGTCTTCTCTTTCTCCTTGTTCCTCTACTTCACTAGTCTGGGTTGAGAACCCAGAAATGATATCCTAGAAAAGGAAAACATTATGAAGTAGATGATGTCGAGCACATAGGACATACAGATGGCTCGAAGCTCAGAGATCACGGGGACCTAAAAATAAGACATTAAAAATCTTGGGACTATATTGTCTGATTTTTCCTTTACCTACAATTTTCTTAACTATCTCCGGTTTTTTCAATGTGTTCACCCTTCATTTTTACAAAATTACAACTTTTTTATATTCAATTTTAATATATTGTATGTTTGTTTTTAGGTACCTAGTACAACTTTTGACTGGGAGAATATTCAAAGGGGTTTTGAGTTAAAATGGAACTTTCCTAACTGCTGTGGTGCCCTAGATGGAAAACACATCAGGATTCAACGCCCTCCAAATACCACTTCATTGTTTTACAACTACAAGGGCACTTATAGTATTGTATTATTTGCAATGGTAGATGGAGACTATTGCTTTCGATACATAGACGTTGGAAGTGATGGCAGGTCTAATGACAGTGCTATCTTCAACAATTCAACTTTAAAGATAGCACTGGAGAAGAACCTTCTTAACTGGCCTAAAGGAGGGCTTTGCGTTGGAGATGATGCTTTTGCTCTCACGTCATATCTGTTGAAACCGTATTCGCACAGAGGGCTTACACTAGAAGAGAGAATTTATAACTACAGAGTGTCCAGAGCAAGGCGTGTTGCAGAGAATGCGTTTGGTATATTAGCTAGTCGGTTTCGTATTTTCAGTAGACCCATACCTCTCAACGTTGATACCATAGAAGTTGCAGTAAAATCAGCTTGCGCCATTCACAACTGGCTCAGAATGTCATCTTCGAAGACATACTTTCCTCCTGGATCCGTGGATGTGGAAGATTTAAGCACAGGAGTAATTTCCCTGGGTGCATGGCGAGAGGTGCCAAGTTTGATGTATCCGGTAAACCGGCTATATTCATCAAATAACTACAAGAAGGATGGAGAAGAACTTCGACAATGGTACACACAACAGTTTATGACACGTTTAGCTGTACCATGGCAAATGAAGTCTGTACAAGCATGTGAAAACTGCGATGACAACGACGAGAACGATGACAATTATGATGAATGAAACCTACTTCAGAAACTGGAGTGTGATGTAATGTTATTAGTTAAGTGAGTAGTGGTTCTATGTCTGTTTTTTGGCTAGATTGTTCACGTGAAAACATGAGTTATTATTTGTATCTATTATAATTTTGTTTATTCCTTTAATCCTAAAAATTATTCACTAGGATAATACATAAAAAATGTATTTTATATAAGAGCTTAGGCTAGTAAGCTCAATGTGTTGTAGGGCTCGCTCTTAGCAGTAGCTGCAAATTATTGCTTTAGATATCATGTTTGTCAAAGTTTTGTTCCAATGTAAAACGTCCCCCTGCATTTTATGTACAAAGTGATGGCATATTCTAAATTGATATTAAAACTCTTAAGCTAATCTAATTAAAAATAGCTAAGTTAACCACTATTTTGAAAGTTCTTCAAAGTGCTGGGAGGTCGGGGGGACTAAGGGTATAGTAAAATGCTAAGAGCCCATGTTTTTCAACATATATGGGCGCCTACCTGCCATACATAGCGTCAATGCAGTTTAATTTAATGCCTAGAACTATTAACATAAAACACCAGCATACAAATGGGGTATTTTAAGGTAAATGTACAAAGTAAATTGAATACACTAATTGGCATTGTGTGTAGGCCCACAAGCATTTGGCTTTACATGTGGTTTCAGTTTATGTCTACTATATATTTTGAGAGGCATAGCCTAACCGATAGACTGAAAGACACATAGACAGGAAAGACGACCAGACACCCTTATGTTTCCCTAAAGAAAAGAAAAATCATAGCATACATAAAATGGCAAATATAATTTCTATGTTATTTTATTAGATTGCTTAATTATACTGACCAAATTAGAAGTTGATTCCCTTCCAATAACGACGCCACGCCAGAACGCTTCTGCTGCAGAAAACCAAACGAGCTTTGGTTTGTAAACATCGCTTGCCCCAGCACCACTCTTCTTCGATTTTTTTATTTTGTTTAGTTCATTTCTGTAAGTGTCTCTTAAACTTTTGATCTTCTTCTTTAGTGGTTCCAAAGTTGTATGCAATCCAGCAAGATTCAACTCATCCATCAATCTATTAAATGCTGCCTCTTTTACGTTTCTTTTCATATAATCGGGTGAGGAGGCATCCCACAGACACTGATAAGTTTGAAAAATATTTAAAAAGTCAATCACCTCCTTCCCAGACCACTTTAATTCAGCCATTACGAACTTATTCACTGCAAACACTACAACAATATGTGTGTATTCAAACAACGCAGCAAGAAGGTGTACCAGCCGCTAGTGCGCTACTAGAGGGTTCACACTTGTTTGTGGAGCGCTACTAGTGGCGGCGAGTGAGTCACGTGACCGGCTGGTGGCTGGCAAAAGTTAAACATGTCCAACTTCACCAGCCGCTAGTAAATCACTCGCCGGATGGTGAAAACAGCCGCTGTTTTTAGTTCACACTACGCTGCCTGTATGCTGCTAGTAGCAGCTATTCAACTAGCGGCTAGTAACCAGCCTAGTGTGACCGCGGCTTTACCCCTAGACCGCCAGGTCACCCTTTTACAAATAGTTAAAACAAATTGTTTTAATGTCATATATTTATGCAAATTTATTTGCACTTTATAATTAGTGAAATCATTAATATTGTTATTATATTTATTATAATATAATAGGTAGTTTATAGCCTTATCTTTACGTTCAATAACAATTTGCGATCAAATCGCCCAACACCATGCAGGCTAGTACCAAAATAATGACGAAACACAACACCAGTATCTCACAACTGGTAGACCAGCTTCTTAGGTACGTTTCAAACAGCTGTGTTTTTGTCTTTCCAAGAGGACATTAGTTCACATTTCAGGCCATTTTCAGTATCGGGAAATTCGGTGGTGTTCTTAAGCACAACAGGGCCATATTTAAATATTTGAACTTACTGCTACGTCTAGAACCTGTGTTTAGGCTATCAGCAGCTTATACTGATCTAAACCAATAATATATTGGCTTAAGGAAGAGGAAAGTTTTTAATAGTAACTGCACCGGTATTCGCCTTGAACTATGAAAATCTCGCTTGATGAAATCAGTTCTAGAGATGTTTTTAGTGGGTGTATTTTACGTGCAAAGTTAAACACCCTGATTATATCAACACATGACCAACAAACTAGCCTAATACTAAGAAAAACCCAACATTCAACCCTCCCTAAGACAATTTACCAATAAACCTTCTACCAGGCGGGGAATAAATCCTCACGCTGATTTGGTACATGCGCTACCGACTGTGCTGTAGGACTCACACCAATAAACTCAACCAGGATTTAACCCCGACCTGATTACTAATAGTGACAAGTATAATGAGTATATAACGATGCCTTAGAACAATATACTATAACACACAAAATATATTTTCAAATATTTATTATTTTCTCAGCAATTGAAACAAAATCCAGCTAATTGAACTACACAAACCTACACAAAGAGTATATTTGTTTCCATTTTAATTTTAAATTGACTAAACGCTGTAAATGTAACCAATATTATCAATGTTTATGTGAATGGGATCAGCTGACATAACTCTTCAGTTTTCAACCCTACTACTGTCTAACAGTGCTGTATTCTTTAAGACCAGGCTTTGTGTATATCAAGCTACACAATCTGAAACTTCAAAATGCCACCACACATAAATGAGAGCTTCTATTTGCTCGTAGATTTTTTTTAAATCAAAAATATATTTGAGCTACCACAAGTGTTTTTATAACTTCTTTCACATAATATATCCATGTTAAATCAAAAGAAAAACAAAGTTTCTAACAAGACAACCTTTTAATGTTTTACTTTTTGTGCGGTGTTAAGAGACGAGATTTCTCCCAACAAAGAAACAAACAAATTAATTAACTACCACCCTACCTTTGCGAACTGTGAATGAGAATACCTGCAGGGAAGAGATGATCACTGGGGTGCTCCAATCTTTGTTCTTGAAGAGTAATTAATTATTTCACATGAGACAGATTAATTGCCCTGAGCCCTGAGGCTAGAGACGCTTGATTCATTCGTAAATTTGAATGTGAGTCTATGTTTGGTCAGCCACACGTTCAGTTGATATATTCATACGAAACACACCACCCCCTTCAACTACTAGTTCAATGCATGAGGCGAACAAAATATTCAACAACTACCATGACAAACAAACATACTAAAGAAACAAATAGAAAGAGTCCAAATAAAAGGAAAAACAAAGAGATAGCGTAAAAATAAAGATATGACAACAAAGTACAATACTAATTGAGTGTAAGAGGAAACCCTTTGACGACAGGCCTTAAAGTGTTTCATTTTGAGTGCGCAGATGCACAACTTGTACAATACCATATTTTACAGGGGATGTCGAAGTAACACGTCCAAGACGCTAAGACAGAAGTGATGTGTTGGTTTCATAAATGAGGATTAGATCTTATACCTGTAGATTAGCCTTCTGCGTCATCCATTTTGAGCGTTTCTGAAGGATGTGTAAATACACGGAGATAGGCGTTGAAGTTTCGTGCTGCATGCTTTTTTTTAGCCTTGATGAGTTCTATGTCGGTGGTGACGGTCCTGGGTTGAATATCTCGACAGATGCGTTGAATGGCTTAAGTGAGTTCTTGAGGGCTAAAGTGTCCTGTTTGGCGAACGTTTGATTTGCAGTGTTTGAAAAGGCGAAGAAAAAAAGCCATTATGTTGACGATTTTCATCCGTAACGATTATTTAAGCAGTAATGTAGGAATAGAATCATCTGAAGGCTTAACAATGAAAACATTTAATGGTGAGAGCTTAATGTCGGGCAATAAACGTCACATCAGCCACAAGAGTGAATCGAGAAATAGGCCACTGTTCAGGTGGAATAAAGAGCCATGGAGGGCCAGACAACCACAGAGAATGAGTGTTGATATTTGGAGGGTATAAATCTCAAGAGTCACAGTCCGCAGGGTTGTGGGGATAACTGATATTCATCCAAGTATGGGAAGGTATCTAGTCCTGGATTAGTGCGTTATGATTGGCCACAAAATCTTTGAGCTGATAAGGTGGTGTATGCATCCAAGAGAGGACAATCGGGGAGTCTGACCAATTAGTTTTAGAGTAGATTTTGCAATGTTGTGATAAGAGGACAGTGTAATGGTACATAGGTTTGGAGATGAAGTGAGTGATGCGTAGTCGCAAGTGAGGCATGGGAAATCTTTTAAGGGGACATCCACGGGATTTGGCGATGATAAGACTAAGGGCCACATTGTTGTCCGAGTCAAGACTTCTGAGGTAGAGGCAAAATTCATATCCTGCCTCAATGGAATCATAGGACCCATGGAGTTGAATGTTAATAGCAGAAACGAGATAGAAATATATTGGTATACTAATCGCGTCTAAAATAAATAATCTCTCCCAGTTGTTAGCAATAACAGTAGGCAAAGGTTTGTCCCGTTGTAGGCTTTATGTCCATAACAGCTGGATCAGAGACCTCACCCAGAACATGACAGGAGTTAACCAGATGCAAGGATTATATATTTAAGCCACAACTGTGAGAAGTGAGAACGTTACACTTCGTAAGCTTGTGGGCGTCTCCTGTCACTCACATGTGATAGGCATAGCCCCCAAAAAGGAGGTGGGGGCGAGAGGACTCTAACTTGATGGATCGGGACTAAGGGGTGGTTGGCGTGGCTAGTCTGTAACATTCATCAATGTTATAATTTCCCCCCTCCTTAAAAAATGTTAACTCTCACGTGAAGAAGTAATATGCCTGTAAACAAATTTAACTCGTATAAAAGTCTGATAAGCCCATACGTCACAGTGCTACGTTGGTATACAGTAAGAGGTGCTGTGGGACTGTCACCCTAGTAGATCATTTGGTACGTTTTATCATCAGGGTGAATCAAAATTTGTCTTTATATCTGTCTAATATCATATTAGAAGATTATTGTGTGGTAATGGAAGTTAGTGATAACGTCATAAATATCATTTTGAAGTTTAGGTCCAGATAATAAAACCTGACTTAATGAAACGGAGCTATAAGTGTGGATACTGGCATTAAAACGACCCGTAGCTCATTTGCGGAAGAGGTTGATTTCATGGCTCCATAGTGGAGCAGGAAGTAGTGTGGGGAGCAAATACTTGGAGGTGATTTGCATTCAGTCATGTGAACTGCTGAAAGATAATCCTTCTTAAAATATATACAATTGTCTGAATTGAGGTTGAGCAGTAAATCATCGTTCTAAAACATTAAGTTTATTTATTTCATTGCTTGATGGGTCAGCAAGAGGGGGGTGAGAATCCGTGAATGGAAGTCATACCGACGTCGTATTGACCGGTAATCTCTCTATTGTGCGTTGAAACGATCTTCACATAATTTTTCTTCTTTAGAGAGGCCCAGTATGTGTGGGGGTTCTTCAAGTTTCCAGAAGTTTTACAGGAAGGAGTGAAGGTCGACATCGTTGTTCGAGAGAAGAGTGATACACCATTAAAATGGTATTGAGGTGCAGTGGGTGCAGGGAAGAGAATGGCCTCCGTAAGGACTACACCAATAAAACAACCCAAAGGCAATGGGCAGGTCTTTGCCAGGAATATATTGTTCACTATTATAATTTGTGCAAAAAATTATTCTGCACCTTTGAAGATCTCTATGGTTCTGGGGGTGTCAATTGTAGGGTCGGTTAAGATAAAGGAGACCATCATTTTATGTCAGGTTAAAGGGCTGTATGAGGGATATTTGAAGTTATTTTATCCAATATTAATATGGGATGCTCTTGGTAGATTATACTCGCATTCAGAAAAAATATTAAGATTAGTTAAGCCTTTAGTATTTACCAGAGATCGGGAAATACCATTTATTAACCTTGAGGTAAGAGTACGTTTAACCTGTAAGAATTGAGCACATTGTTACCTGATGAGCGTACTTTGAGCAGCAGAATTCAATATTCCGTGAACAATAAGAGATACATCTTCAGATGTTGAGAGATTAGCAAGTGTTTTTGCTATGAGCACTGTGTTATGTATTTGGGGTTGATACATTAGCTGAAATTTGTTGACGTGAAGAACTCTGGGTGTTATGACATGGATAAGTAGAGTAACCTTGAGTGGCCTTAGATGGGTATGAGTCCAAATGTAGTGAAGTATGATGTATTTTATTACATTTGCTACACGAACGTGATGGTTCATTGTTCAGTGTGTGAGTTTACAAAATAAAATATTTCTTGAGGAGTTTTGACTTGGAAAGCTGGACAACAATAAATTGAGTGTCAACTTTATAAAAAGACAATTAATGTGAGAGGTGGATAATAATATGACCTTGTGATTTTAATAGGGCGTTAGTTTTATGCTACTTGGCATCTTCGGCATTGAGTAAGAGAGTTGTGGTATACCAGGAATGTGCAGGTTCTTCTATACATATTGTTGGCCGACTCAATATGTGACGATTCATGATGTAAAAACTTAATTAATGCATCTACCGTGCGTGAAATTAAATTTGTACCGCAGCTGGTCTTGAGCCTGTGTCGAGTTTCTGCAACAACAATGAGAACAATAGAAGACTTTCGAGAACTGTACCTTGTTCCAGGACCAGATATCTTGATTGTTTTAATCTTAAATACTGAGCATGATACGTAGGCTCTTGAGTTATCCACTAATGACATGAGGAAAATCAATGATTTGACGGATGTGAAGAGAAGTTAAGTTTATTATGTGGTGATAGCGACTACACAATAAATCGCAGGCTTTCTAATAGTTGGGCGCACAAATGGGAAGACTATTATTTAAAATGCACGCTTCTGAGCTTAGAGTTGACATCAGATAGGACATTTTTTAAACAGGTGTTAAGTTTTAAATTTGGTGAATAGTTGTATTGAAAAAGTTTTTATAACACATCCACTGTGATGAATCACCAGAGAACGTCGGCAGTTCAATTTTAGGTAGGCGTAGATGAAGTTGGAACTAGAGATGTGAGATGGACAGTCTTCCTTATATTTTTCCCGGAAAAATTTCAATTATTATTTCTGTAAAATAATCACAACTGAATAATGGAACTTGGGATAAAGATATCCAAAATGTCAACGTTTATCCTTAAGATTAATTTCTCTTAAGAGCGTTAACACCAAAAATGTCATTTAAAGAATTTCAATAACAGCTATTAGCTGTTCCACACACGTACCGGGTACAGTGCTTGGTGGCTGAATTTGTCACTCATGTTGGGGTTCCCCCCATTTCTTTACTAGTACTTATTGAGACTTTACTGACCCCCTCCCATCTCGGTCGGGACATCCCACATCTCCTTCCATCACAGGATTCTCCCCATCTCCCCACATCTCGGGAATTCCCTGGCCTTCACATTCATCCATATTTTCCCTTCACGGACTCTCTAAAGCATTCTTATTCATCAAATGCATACCAGTGTGATTTGGGTGTTCTATTTTGAGCGGTTACCTTTCCATGAAATAATTTAAATGTGTGTGTTTTTGCTTTTATGCTTTTGTTTCTTTAGCTAGTGAATTTATAGTAATAAGTATATCCTTTAACTGTTGCATTTATATTTATTCTCCATAGTTTTGAAAATGCCAAACCACAAAAAGACCGGAGTTTGGAAATATTTTAAGAAAGTTCACGAGGAAAGAAAACTTTTGGGCAAGTGTGTTTATTGTGAACAAGAATACGCAAACAATGTCACTAGGATGAAAAAACATTTTGCGAAGTGCGTGAAATGCCCTGAAAAGCCGCGTAGTGTGTTTTAGATTACTTGGAAGTGTTTCCGTGCCCCCATAGGCAAAATAATAAGAAAACATTCGTGTAATACTGCTGAAGGTAGTGACATATCCACAGATGAAGAGGTTGGAGATGTGACGACTAATTAAAATAATTCAGATTCCTTAAATGAGCGAAGCTTCTCTGGGTGTTCCAGGCTCTCTAGAAAATTATGTTTATAAATTTCATGGACAAAATTTCCACTGAAGAAAAGGAAACACTTGATGAATCACTGGCACGAGCAATATTTGAGACAGGAAACCCATACTGGATAGAACACTATAAACTAATTCTCCTATCTTATAGGCTGCCATCACGTTACCGTACATCCACTCCACTTTTGGAAAAAGAATGTGATGGGATACAAAAATGGTGGTCCAAAAATTCCTGCTGCTGAGTCTCTTAGTCTTATTTAAGACTAGCAATCCCACACGTCATTACCCGTGACCCACTGTGGTATTTAGTTAGAAATAGCCTAATTAAAAAGCTAGTTAAAAATCCTGCTTTGAGGTGCATTTGGACCCCCTCACTTACACCTATATTAAAAATTTCAGATATCTACGTGCCGTAGATTTGGCTGGGCATCGCACACAAACAAACAAACACACATACAAACACTTCCTTTTCCACACTAATATTATAAAGAAGAAAGATTCGATTTTTTGTTTTTGTTTGTAATGAGGAATAAATTAAATTTTCAAAATAAAATATAGCCTATGTTACTCGCTGATAATGTAGCTTTATATTGGTGAAAGAATTTTTAAAATTGGTCCAGTAGTTTTTGAGTTTATACATTACAAACAAAAAATCAAATCTTTCCTCTTTATAATATTAGTATAGAGTATAGAGGGCTGGTCAGATATATGTGGAAATTTCCTTATCAATGTGATATTTGCCACACCACAACCAGTGTTCCTAAAATCTTTAGAAACCAAAACGTCACGTCATACGGGGGAATACCCAGCTAAGACTCTGATTACTAAAATTGTAAAAGTTGGTGCTTCAAAGGTACAAGCATTGGTGACTGACAATGCAAGTAACATGAATCTTTATTGGCAAGTTTTAAAAAAAATTAACCTCATTTGGTGACATTCAGTTGTCTTGCTCATGGCCTCAATATACTTGCAAAAGATATCAGCAACATAGATTAAATGGAGAATGTCATTGAAAGCTGCAAAAATTATTAATTTCTTCGCTACACATCATGTTGCTAATCAAACTCTGAAGAAGATACAGATAGTAAAAGATGGTAAAGAAAGTGCACTGTTTTGGCCGGTTGAAACAAGGTTGGGTTCTGCAGTGAGGTGCTTAGATAGCATACTAAGATCTAAAAACAGCCTTCAGTGAGTATCTATTGACGAAGAAATGGATAAAATTCTTCCATCATACTTAAGAAAGAATATTTTGGACAATGATGACTTTTGGGTAAAAGTGGAAGGAGCATATGAGATTCACAAACCGATTTATGATGCCATACAAAGCTGTCAGAAATTCATTATATATTCCACAGTTTGGTGAACCAAATCTCATTAAAAATTTCTTCTTCTCCTCTAAACGAGAGCGAAGAGAATAATGTAAATGATATAATTCTTAAAAAAAAAGAATTTAGTTCACATCCAATCCAGTTGGCTCAAAATCTCCTAGACCCTAACCATCGTGGTGAGAATCTATCAGATAGGGAACCGTTGGATGCTTAGGACATAATCATGGACATCGCTCAAAGAATCCCTAGTGTGAGTGAACTGGCCGTTATGACATACAGAAATAAGAATAATCTATTGAGTCGAGATTTGAGTAGTGTGTGCACGACTATATACTATTTACCGGAAGTGAACATTTTGAATGACGTCAAGGAAAATTACTTGCATGTGACGTATGACAGTGACGTCACAAGAAAAGGACATCTACTAATTGAATAAAATTAGGTTTGAATGAATTGTTTAATTCTGTGACGTCACAAGAGTATGACGTATAACAGTGACGTCACAAGAGAAGGACATCTATTGATTGAATAGCTCAGGTGACATATTAACGTTATGGTTAACGGTAAGTATAGTACGGTAAGTGTAGTACCTAGAGCCAGTAGATTACCTTGAGTTTACAATCTAGGTCCATGACAAACGGTACACCTGTGACTGGGAGGTGGCACACAGGAAAGCATGACATTTGGTGGGTGATAGACTTGTGAGCGTGGAGTTTGGGGTGTGTTAAACTTGTGACCGTGGCGTTCAGGTGGTGATTCCGCGAGAGGGAAAATGATAAGGAAAAGAGGGGAGGGGTATACGGCACTTGAGACATGTAAATAATAGTAAGTGGCGTCAAATGGAACGTTTGACAAACGGTATTATGACCATGGCGTCTTGGCTGTGGCTATAGTTTATTTACATTTTTATCCAAGGCTAATGACGTTATTATAAATTTATTAAACAATGGTTTTATACATTTTAGACATTGATGAAGGTCCGTGAGAGGCCACAATTTATTTAAGACATATAATAAACATAATAGTAGAAATTAAACATAATTTGATCAATCATCGTATCTACATAGTGACGATTATTTTTTCTGGTTTGATGGCTAATTTTAGGTAGTTTTGTGACTATACTGACTGTATTTTTGACAAAACGAATATGTTTCTATTGTTTTAAATGTATTTGATGACCTACGGGGTTCTATATATGTATTTCTGTATATTTAACACTCATTAGATGCCCGTGTGACTATGGTGCATAGGTAGGTGGCACCGTGTGTTTTTAATTCTCTGTTAATGACTTATTTTTAGAAACATGATCCCGCGGAGGGAAGGGGAACAGTACTAGATGTTTGTAATTAAAGGTAATATTGGACGTTATAGTAAGTAGATGCCTCGGAAGTTCGATTCGCGTCCGTGACGTATGCAATAATGGTAATGTGGACATTTCTACCTAAGGTTAATTAACTTGTTTTACATTTACTAAATTATATCTTTAAAAAGGCATTGATGAATTTCTGAGAGAGGTCATCATGTATCCAAGACATATATTAAAAATAATATTTATCCTAAGAACCGGGATAGGTTGTCGCAAATGTGGGTACACCTTCAATTTAAGATTGAGTCCAGATTAGGTTAATATTCTTAAATGTTTTATATCAATTATTTAATGTTCGATAGTGATACATAAACACAGGAAAAGTTGTATTTCGTTAATCTAAGGGCCGAATGGCGGTAGATATTACACACTAAATAAAATACGACTTATTACAAACCTTGTTTAAAGTGTTTTTAAGCTAGTAAACCAAAAACAAAATGTCTCCATGCTTCTCATTTATTTAAACCTCCCTACTCTGATATTATATAAACACTTGCAGATGACATAACAAGTATTATGGTTTGGATTTCCAGAATTGATTTAGTAATAAAACAAATTTGATAAAAACAAACCACAGTTAACATTATACATTTAATTTATTAGTATCGATATTGAATGACGTTTTCTACTCTACCTCTAGGCTGATACGGGTACGTTTTCACTAAAATATCATATTATTCTATGTTATAGAGTATAACATATACTTTTATTAATCAAATTATCTTATGCCTTATGTACACTCCGTCGAAATTGTAAGGTAGCAACCTATTGGCTTAGCCCGCGCGGTATGCTATACCACTACACATGACTGCAAAATAATTTGCCTAGCTACGCCCAAGGCCAGATTTAGAGATAGCCTTAAGTCCTTCAATTATTTATTGAATGTTGGGATGGAGTGATGGGGGAGGGGTTATGTCTTTTTGCGATGTCCAAATAATTTAAGCTACTGAATTAATTTTACGTTTTTTATCCCTTCATAATAAAATCAATCATTCGTTACATACTTAGTTAATTAATTATGTTTGTTCTCATTAATACATAGTCTTTTTTTTTGTTTAGCTGTTAAAGATTTAACCACGCCACACATTATTTTGGCAGCAGTGCTACCCAAATTTATTGGTTTTACTTGGTAACATAAAGCATGTCTCCCTCTTTTCAGAATCTTTATTACTGTGAATAACTAATTACGAATTTATTAATGATTAATTATTATATTCCACACATGTAGTGCAAATAAATTAAATCTAAAAGAGTTTTACTTTATTTTTAAGAAGCCGAGTTTAAAAAAAACTTATATGATTTAAGTGTCCCAATCCTGATTTAATATATCTTATATTATTTCCGGGTAGACAATATATATATATATATATATATATATATATATATATATATTTGATAAAATCTTATCCATTGGACATATTTTAGTTATAAAAGGGAATTTATTTGATTCTTCAAAGCTACTATGACTGTCTATATAACTTTGTGGTACCACAGTTCGATTCCATACTTTATTTAATGTTACCAAAACGGCCTCAATGTAACTATTAGTAAAAAGTTTTGATAAATACTATTGTTGCTTACTAAGATTTACTTTGATTATCATTTTTTAATAAATTAAATGTATAATGTTAACTGTGGTTTGTTTTTATCAAATTTGTTTTATTACTAAATCAATTCTGGAAATCCAAACCATAATACTTGTTATGTCATCTGCAAGTGTTTATATAATATCAGAGTAGGGAGGTTTAAATAAATGAGAAGCATGGAGACATTTTGTTTTTGGTTTACTAGCTTAAAAACACTTTAAATAATACCTCTGCTTTTTTAAGGTTTGGAATGTAAATATCTTTAAGTAAAAAAGTATTGTAAGTTCTTTACGGTTTTAAAATATTTCTGTCTGTGGTCAAATATACCTGTAACAGATTGTGGTGCCTTTATTTATATACAATAGGATGTTTGCTAAGGGAGGATCTAGCATACATACAATCAAGGTTTGAGTCTCCGTTAAATATATGGCTTGTTTTATTTAAATCTGTAACTTAGGATCTCTGGAACAACTTAACCTATTGCGGTGTGGATTTTACTTTTATACTGGAGAAATATTTAGGCAGGTTTTAGCATTATTTGTGTATAATAAGATGTTTCAGTGGGAGTCCCGGTGAAGGGCCATCTTATAGCTTGTCTACATTTATGGAACCACATGATTACTATGGTGTGATTTTTATTATGCTGTAGAGTATTTATTTATCCAGGCATTCTTAGTATAATAATAACTATGATCAGGTGTTTTGGTGTCCCAGTGAAGTGTCAGATGGATATGTGTATATATCTCTGGAACCACTTAACCGATTGCGATGTATTTTTATTTTTTGTATAATATTTATCCAGGTATGTTTTAGCAGGATATAAACAGGTTTTGTGTTGTGAGTCTCGGTGAAGGACCAGCCGGATATTTGTGTATATCTCTGAATCAGCAAACCGATTCCAATGTAGTTTTTTTTTTACAATCTGTAGGATAGTAACCAGGCAAATTTTAGCATGATATTCTTAGGTTTTGGGTTTCGAGTCCCTCTTAAAGTTTTGTTATAGATGTTGTAATATGTTATCTAGGATATTTATAGCCGCATGAGCGATTGCAGTGCGATTTTTTCAATCATGTAATATTTATATCCAGGCATGTTTTAGCATTAGTTTAATCAAGTGTTTTTCTATGAGTCCCTGGGACTGCTGGCAGGCTTAGTAATAATGGATTTTGTGGGTCAGCTGGAAGGTGAAATTACATTCTTCTGCGAAGGGGATAATATAGTGCAGAGTGAGCTATAGGATAATATTTATATGTAATATAATATTACATATTTCACCCACCTCTGCTACTCATCTGGGCTGCATGCCTTAAATAATTACTGTGGGATAGTGATGAAGAGGATAAAAATTAAAGAGGATATAACCTTAGTTGCTAGGAGAGAAGTTGGGAAAAGTCGGAAAACGTCCCTCAATATTTTCGACCAGTATGAGAATCCTGTTTCGTCCATCACTCAAAATGGACCATTTGAGAACATTTTTGTCCACGTGACTACCGATGCAGTAGAAAATAAATTATTTACGGCATTTCCGGGAATATTTAGTTTATTTTGTAATTCTGTTTACTATAAGATATCAAATATTAAATTTTGTGTGTATTTTGAGCAGATATCACACTGGTCTATAATCTATTATTTTGGGGCTTTAATTTTTAAGTCAATAAATAATGTTTTTACTACAATGTGATTATAAACAACTCTCAAACCCGCCTCGTTATCAAAGTTAAATAACGCATTAGTTTAGTGTTGAGCTAGACTGACAATAATGGGGAGATCGAGGTTCGAATCTCTCTCGAGTGAACTGGGGTGAGTTTTTCCAAATGGTTTTCCACTCCTCCTCCACGAAAATGCGGGTTAACTTCCTCTAAATTCAACTGTCCCAATTCCTAATCCTTTAGAATAGTTAGTACTTAAGCATATTGTTCGAACGGGTAGTAAGACGCGCTGCTAAAATAAAAAAACTCTTAGCAAGAATTTGTATGCAATTCCTTTAATTACTCTTTCCTTGTTCTATTGATTTAAGATTGACTATATGAAGGTTATCTGAGAAACAGTGAAGTTTTTCCTGGCATTGAAACATATTATTAAATATTTCGTTCTGTGTGTGCTAGCTTGCCATGAAGGTCCAAGATTAGCGTAACATAGTTAAATGGTGCTTGTTTAAAAAGAAGGTTGGATCACTTTATCAAATAATGCACTAGCAAAATACTTTTAGTTTCAAATTCAGTTAAACTTTCGTACATCTTCTAAATATTTATTGCGTATAACTCGAACGGGTAATAAGACATGGTGCTAATAATAATAATAATAATAATAATAATAATAATAATAATAATAATAATAATAATAATAAACATTTATGTTTTGCAGTAAGCCAACAGTTATTACTCCTTCCAAGCTAATTTCAAGGACAAATAAATGATATATTTTGTTTAGTCTGCACTACAACTTATATGTTCAAATATAATACTCCTCAAATAATTATTGTGTACCTTCTTATTAGTATGATTAATATTTGAAATTTTTTAAACCAAGAATCCTACAAGAACACGAATTACAGATTTATTTAACGGTAAGATGGTGGGACTTTTAGCACAATCGATAGCATGTCTTTCGACTGAACTGAGGAACCCAATTTCGATTCCTACATCAAGGAAATTTTATCTTTAGTGCAATGTGTGTTTCTCCTTTCAAAGTGATGAGATGATGGGATGGGGATGTTGTGTCTTTTCAAGTTTTAAGATAGTATCAAAGTCTTGTGCTTATTTTATCTGTAGGCTCAGAAAGTGCACGTAAAATACCTCAAATAAAATTTTAAAATAAACCTTAAGACGCTACGCTGCTCTCTAAGTGAGAGCGGTTATTACTTATTGAAGAAATTAAGAAAACTAAGGAGTACTCATTTATATTAAATATAGCTTTAACTTTATCTGGGAAAATACGTCTAAAAACACAAAAGGACACAAAATAGCAGATGATTACTGTCTGTGATGTACAAATAGAATATGACATGTCATCAAAATCTGGGTCTTTTATCCTTAAAATGTAAAACATTATTATTTGATTTAAAAAAATATCATTTTTTCCAAGCCATAATAAGTATGAGAGTTTATGAGGAAGGAGCCATAAAATGTTTAACAGACTGAAACTCGAAGTGTTAATTTTATAAATGTGTTATGTCAATTTTAACGATGAGCATTTCCAGTGGTGGATTAAATTACTGATGGGAAAATAAGACGGAAATTAATGATAATTTATGTAACTCAGATTTTGGGTTAGGTTATGCCATCAGTCATTCGGCCAAAACATGTTACTTTGATTACTAGAGAAGGTTAAATAAACCCTGAATTGGGTTAATACATGCACTACGTCTTAGTATCTGTATAAGCTAGTAGGGGTAAAGTGCAACTACTGGGGCACACAATAGGCCAATTAAGCCGAACAATGGAGCCAATTAGTGGCTATGGGGGAGGGGG
>CABFVX010007175.1:0-33004 GCA_902151425.1 Timema shepardi
TCTTTGGTGATTTCAATATTAGTAACACCAGCAACTGAGATAACCATGTCTTTGGTAATTTCAATATTAGTAACACCACCAACTGATGCAATTTGTTGACAAATTATTCCTTGTTGGATATCTCCCACTTCTATTTACTTGTTTACAGAAAACCCTTTCTCAACTGCTGCTTGACCATGTGATAGAATAAGTACCATTCTCATCACACACCACAATTTGTCATATTTTGTTCTAGGCTTTGCACAAGCAGATATCAGTGACTCCAAACAGTTTGTCCCAGGTTTGACATTTTGAAATTCAGAAGAGAGGCCAAACTCTGCCATAAATTCTTTATATGATGCAAGTAATGCATCACATTCAGTTTCCTGAAGTCTTTTAGCCTCTACTAGTATCTTAAGCACTGACACAAACTTGGTTGCACAGTTAGTATCCACATTCATATCTCGAGGATCCATACAACTAAGGTTTCTCACAATTGAGTAATGTAATGGGCACTAATGCAAGATTTTCTTTACTGTTTCAATAATAAAATCACGACATTCCATTCACACTTGAAAAACATCATTTTCTTTAACTTTTTTTTTGTGGAGCAAATTCTTGACTATGTTTTCTGCAGCAAATCCTCAAGTTTATTTTCGTCACTGGCAGCTGGTTTTTCCCCCCCTAATTCAACTTTAACCAATTTGTTACTGGTAGTTGCTATATTTATTTCATCATCTTTAATGAATCTTTCCATTAAGTTTCTAAGCATTTTCAACATGTCTCTTCCCAGAAATGGAATCATTGGCGTATCAGTTTGGTACATTGTCAAAAAAAGGTTCTACTTGTTTTGCAATTGACTGAAATAGTAATAGCTTATAGGAGTCAATGCATCACTGGTCGCTTCGTACTCAACTGTATAGGATTGGGTGTTTGGATTGGGAAGTTTCCTGTCAGTAACTAACTGCATGTATTTAGTTACATGAGGCCACATGTCAGGAGCACGTGTTACAACAGATGCATTTTTAACCCACATTATGGCACAATTTTTTTGGGAAAGACACTGCTATCAGTTACTTTCATGTAATCTTCTCTTCTCGCTGGTGTGTTCTTAAATAAGTTATAGGGGCTAAATAAAGCTCGCTCCAAATCCCAGGTTGATGAAAATTATAAGCCATGCTTAAAAGCACCATGAATGATATGAAGCCCACAGCTGCCGGTATGAATTACTGCCATGTTCGTGTCTCTCTTCAATTGATCACACACCAGGTCATAAAATTTACAATTGAAATTTGGACCATCCTTGGATAGTTGCAGTAGAGACTGTTTCGGAAAACCAGAAATCAACTTTTCAAAGGAAGTGAACATATCTTCTGCAGTAGCATGGCCCAGGAAATATGAATGGATGTAACAAGACTTCACTTTATCTGCTTCCCAGTAGCAAATATGATAATCGAACTGCTTCTACTGAGCTTTCTGTTGAGGCTTTCATCGAATAACAAAACATATGAATCTTGTTTCTTAAGCTTCTCCGTGAGTGCAGACTGAAAATAAGGAGTAATGCCAAAACAACATATATATGCACATTTTGCCTCTCTCAGTGAAAAAGATTTTGCAATTCCACTGTCTAAAAACACTTTTTAAAATAGTCTGATATCTTCGCATGATTTGTATGAATAATGACTGCTGCATACTTCCAAGGCCCATATAATTTCGGCCATTAGAGTTTCCTGTCCAGTTAAGAAGGAGCTTACTATCTGCTGTCCTTGTGGTAGTGGTTCTGAGTCAGGAGCTGCAGAACTCCAAGATTGCTCTGGTTGTGTATCACTGAGAAAATAGTGAACTATACTTGTTAAAGCAGACACCCCCATTTTGGCAATGTCAAATACTGAAGAGCATATGCTACATCTGGCTTTGTTCCTGTCTGACACTTTTACAAGCCATTTATTAAATTTGGGGTTATGAAAGTACAAATCATTGAAAGTACAATTCCCCGGCATATTGGCACGTAAATAAAAACAAAATAAAGCAAAAGGCGATTTTCTGCCTTTACGTAACACACGTTATTAAAAGTTACAAAACAAATCCATTCAAGAATAATGAAACAATGGTTTATTTATCCATGGCAGATTACTTGCTATCACACTTTAATAAAAATGTTTACAGGCACCAAAATGGTGCAACCATAGATAATAGAGTTATAGAATGGCAACATCCTGTAGTATGGCTAGAACAGGAGTTTGAGCGCTAAGGTGGTTGAAAGATGAACTAATAGCTATCGGTGGGCATTTTAGTGCAAAACTGTAATCATAGGTACTTAAAGTGTTAATAGGTAGTCACAAATCTTCAAAGAATTATTACAAATTATTGCAAATTATAAAAAACTGGCAAATGCACAGGAATTGGGTATTTAAATATAGGAAATTAGAGAAAACATTGTATTTCGCCAGTAGCACTAATTTATATACCAGAGAGGTTAACACTGTTTCCCCTTGCCCCTATAGAGATCCCAACCCATGGGTTGATGACGCAATAAGATAACAAATAAAACAAAAGAAGCGAGAAGAGTAGCAGAGAGTAGAGTAAAAAGCAGACAACAGCTAACGCTTGATCAAAGGGCATGCACTAGATATTCCATGTCCCAGTAAATCTTAAATCCCGGACTTTACAACCATTTCAAAAATTAATATTGGAACCTGGAAATTACAAGACTTTTCAAGGCCCAGAGTAATTTAAGGGCTTTTCCAAGCCTTGAACAGACACACATTAAATTCCAGGTCTTTCAAGGACCGTACAACCCCTGAGTATAGTGTTTATTGAGTTTCGGTTTAACATAATAACCAAATAAATATATCAACTTTATATACAAAGATATATTACAGTCTCTCGTAGGAAAGGTGAACCTAGACACTAAAAAACCATTTAAAGAACAGAACTATGTTTCCAAGGATTGGAGTATGTTCACTATGGATTAAGGTTAAAACAATTGTCGGGGCCCCCAAAACATACTGCCCTTAGATACGACCAAAAAGGGCTATTAAAATCCCGAATACATACCACCCCTATATATATTGCCAAATAAAGATAAAAGTTACCGCAAAACAAACTACCCCCTAGACACCAAAACCCATTTAAAGAGCTGACCTAGGTGACTGCGAGTATATTTTGTTCAAATAAGGTTCTGTGAGCCACCATACGTATGGGGGTTACATATTCTGGCATGTTAAAGTGAAAACAAGGTCTTCCGTAGGTTATTTACAGAACGGACAAACTTTAAAAGAAAAAACAAGATTGGGCATTTTTGGTATTGCGTGAATTACTCTACTAAATAAGCATACATACCACTCGTGTAAATCACAAGCGAATGGTCTGCAAAATTAACCAGTTTCATTGTTTAGATATGTGGGGAAAATGTGAACAACGGTAGGCCTATAACTTGTTTTCTGATGAATTGATGTGAAGAGCACCTTTTAAATGATACCAACTTTTTCTGTTCAGTATTAATAAAATTTTATTAAATCATCAGTTTTATTTTTATATCATCAGTTTTATTTTTATAGGTGCCCTATGAATAATATCAATAAAAATTGACAGCTTCAGATTACATGATTCAACGTATGGATACGGAAAGTAGAACTAATAATTTATTTTAGCTATTAGATATATCCATTCTAAATAAGATATAGACAGGGGGAAAGAAGAGAAACATGTAAATCACGAGAGCACTGACTGCAGTGCTACAAGATAAATATAGTTAACATTGACAATGGAGAACGTGTTAACTAAGATTGATGTTGAGATGAGAAGGGAACACCATCAGACCAAATAAAGTCATGGCCCCACGGATTGCAGAACCTATCATTTAGTTGTAGAGTTATAGTCAACTTTGTGTAAAGTTTACTAAACAATTGCATTATTCTAACCCGTTGTCGTAAAGCTTTTACTCGGACAAACTTGATATTAACACAACATACTTCAAGGAATTTATTTAAAAAAAAGAAAACGAAGCAGGTAAAAAACTATAATCGAATTATTCAATGATGAATCCAAGTGAAATTTCTTTTAAGTTAGGTATTTTACCGCTTTAATCGTGAGAACACATTGTTATTAAATAGAAAGATGCTCGAGGATGATTCTACCTCTAGTTCTAGCAGATTATAAACATCCACAAAAATCTACAGCTTTAATATTGGATGGTCAAAATAATTTGACCTAACAAATGAAACACTCCTAGTTTGTAAAATTAAAACTACAGTAAATCCTCTTATAACGTTGTGTTATGTTCCTGAGAAACGCAACTTTATAAAAGTTGTGTTTTCCCATAAGAATCAATGTTAAGTTTAGGAGTTAGGTTTCAAGGCCCCCCAAAATACTTACAAATACATGTAGTATCATATCGCGGAAACAGCTCAGAACAGGACGTGGATGGGACTGGCTCACCACTCATAATCTTATCCCCCTTGTGTCTCCATGCCGGCCACTGGTGGAAAGAATGCACGGATAGTTGGTTGCTTAGAAGCACGTTTCTTTTCTTTGTAGATTTCCTGGTAACATGTAAGGCCCTCCATGACAATCCTGTGAACTCTTGCGCTGCGTTCTACATCAGGGTCTTCATCGGCCAAAATCTGAAGTCCTGCTTGAATGCGGTGAAATGCAATAGCCATGACCTTCGTAGTAAATGTGCATGAAGGAAGATTGTCCTGTTCGCTGTCAGAAGATTCAGGGCCAGCTCTTGTAGCTCCTCGTTACCGAGTTCCTCAATCTCGGCGTCCACCACCTCTTCTGTGTCCTCCATTTCCAGATTCTGGAAGCCTGCTTCACGAGCAATGTTGAGGAGGTTTGTGTTTGCACTTGGCACAATCTCTTCAAATCCTTTAAAATCTGTGACGCATTCAGGCCACACCGCGTTGAGGCACGTATGGGAAACCTCTTGCCAAGCCATGGATATGTTGTTGATGGCGTTAAAGAGATTGTAGCTCCGTCAGTACTCCTTAATACTGGTCTTGTCTTCCCCATCTGTCGCTGCGACAAGTTGCTCAAACGTACGTCGCAAGTAGTACCGCTTGAAAGTGGCAATTACACCTTGGTCCATTGGTTGGATTAGAGCCGTAGTATTCTGAGGTGTAACATTACGTCATATAATGTTACAATTGGACCACACCCCATACTGACGTAAATGGATGTATCGCATTATATCATACTACCCGCTCCAATATATTCAATTAAACTTAGGATCCCTACAATAGTATTTTTCGCTGTTGTAGTTCTTGTAGGCTAAGAAGACATACTATAACAATGCTGGACAATATGTTTCACGACTCAATCCAAATCAATGTAATAATCTGTTCAAGTACTTACAATATGAATCTGCTTTCAATAGAATCCTGCTAGGCTGATCGACGCACGGGAATCCAAGACCGGCGACTGGGGCAAGAGAGGTCCGGTGTATCAACAACACTCGTCCCGACGCTCAAAATGGACTAGCAAGTAATGAGGGATGAACTACCAACGCCTGCTAAAGGATACTTACGTAGCTGACCTCTGACGGAGGGAAGAAGAACCTCCTTCAAAACATCGGGTGATTGGAAATGTTGCTAATTTTCCGATGGAGCGAGAACTATCAACAAAGGATCTACGTGACTTTTTGCAGGCATCGTGACGTCACCGCGTGTGTTTTTGTATCCCCACCATAACAACGAAATCCCTATATAATTGCTGTGCAAGCGTGCAATAATTGACTCTTCTACGATCAACGATCGACGACCATTGTCATGGACCTGGACAATGGCTGGAGAAATACTTGTAAAATGTATCAAAATCGTCGCTTAGACGAGTGGAGTTATGGACTCTAACTTCTTGGTCAACTATAAACTTTTTACATATAATATTCTGTTTCAAAATCTAACATATTTATAATTTAATCGTCAATTTATTATTCGGGCACGGGACTTGTACTTTTGTATTTATTCTCGTAAATATCCTCAGTTACGTGCTAATTAGAAGTAGACATGTATATATATAATTGTTTGGAATTGTAGAGTATTCCCGTTTTTTTTTAAGTAACTTTTCATATTTGAAATTATGGTTTGAATTAACGTAACGCGTAGTAACTTCTTATTGGAATTTGAATTAGGATAACTTTAATCTTTTGTAACGTAAGTTCTGTTTGAACAGCTAANAGGATAACTTTAATCTTTTGTAACGTAAGTTCTGTTTGAACAGCTACAGTTTTGTTTATTTGTGTGTCCCATATTCTCAGTTAGATTGGATAGTCCCGTGGGAGTTTGGCCTAGGTCTGGTAGTCAAACCCTCACGTTTTGTAAACACTGTTGTGCTGTCGTCAAATTTAAATTACTTTATTGATATCGTTTTCTGTGAATTACGAAACCTTTGGAACCATATCAAGGTGCCCATTAGGCCCTTATAATTTTGTATCGTATTTAAATATATACGCTGTAGTATTGTCTCATATAGACTGGTCTATCAATATAATGATGGAATTATGTTTCCTTTTGTTAAAACACTTGCGCAACTTTAATTATGTAAAGTTGTTTACTTCGAGTATAATTTCCAACAGAACTCATTATGATATAATGAGACCATGTACTGTTAACTGCACTTTATCTTTCAATTGAATAAACTGCTCATTTTGTTGAATCTATATTTTTTTATAATTTTCATTCTTCGTGTAGGTTAAGTTTACCCTCTCCCTATATTTACCTTTTATGGTTGGGTAGTATTAGGACTCAGAGAGGGTGCAACAGAGGGAGGAAAACAATCTTCACATGCTCATCCAAATCAGGAATGTCACGAGGATGTGAGGGAGAATTATCAATGAGGAGAAGAATTCTGAAATCTAAATTCTCCTTCGCACAATACCTTTTCCACGCAGGTATTGCGTAGACTTTCAACCACTCACAGAACATGGCGCCAGTTATCCACGCCTTTTCAAAGCCCATGGAGTCTCTGATCTGGCAACCTGGAGTGGCTTCATCTTGTAGTCACCAATCAGAGGCATTCCCACCTAGCAACAACGTGACACGATCTTTCGTAGCTTTAAAACCTGGTGCTGTCTTTTCTTCCTGTGAAATGTAAGTTCTGGCAGGCATACGTTTCCAAATCAGTCCGGTCTCATCAACATTAAAAACTTGATTTGGTGAGTATCCGCCGTCTTCAATGATGTTTTGACCTTCAATGATGTTTTGACGTTCAACAACAAAGGCTTCCGCCAAAATGTTGTCAGAACTTGCAGCTTCACCAGTCACTTTAGTATTATGAAAATTGTACTGGTGCTTAAAACCATCGACCACCCTCTGCTGGTACTGAAAGATTCTTCTTTAGAGCCTTTGCCGTCCTTAGGCTTTAACACGTCATGATATAAAGATTTAGCTTTACTTTGAACAATGGCTAAAGTAACTGGTGCACTACGTTGGTTTTGAGATTCAATCCACAGCGAAAGCATTTTCTCCATCCTTTCATTGCGTTCGTTTCTTGTACGCCTGACCTTTGTCACACTGAGCCCTGAAAAGTTCTCCACACTGCACTTAATTTGCATGGCATTTTTCCCTATAGTGCGAATAGTAGTTACAGGTAGGCCCAAAGCTGCAGCAATGTCTACACCGCGCTGACCGGATTCGAGTCGTCTTATTACGTTCATTTTAACAGCCAGACTAATTGATCGGCTGTTTTTCTTTGCAATTAAAGTGTTAGATAAATTACATGGACGTTTAGACGCCATTGCAAACAGATAACACCCCGAGCTAGCTCCCCTTAGCTATGATAAAAAACAAAACAAGTAAACACAAGTTGCACGCGAACTAAAAAAAATTAAGATATAAAAACAAAGAATGGTAAACACAAGTCACACGCGAACTTAAAATGTATTAAATATTTTTTTTAAACACGAAAGATAAACAAAAGACTCACACGAACTAAAAATATAAAAACTACAAAGAAAGCTAAACAAAAATTCGTATGCCTGAACAAAACTGCTCGTAGCTTGCAACACATTAAGTGTTGCCAACTCAGTAATGCTGAAAGTCTCTAAATCTGGTGCAAAAGTATCAAGTTTCAAGTAAAATAGTCCAAATTTAAAATACTGTAAACAAACAAAATATATTTTATCGTATAAAAATACCCACTTATATTATTATTATTGCTAACGGCTTCTTGTATGGAAGATGGGAGGGAACGGGGATAGAAATCTCTGAAGTGACCTGCATGACTCATAGCCCTATTAGGCCCACACAGACAGGAACCAGGCAGTTGACACTTGGCGCGTGTTCAGCTGAAAAACATTGTTGTACCCAATAGCGGACGTTATGTAAAAAAATGGTCACAGATTATTAACAACGTTGTAACCAAACAACGTTATAGCAGGACTTACTATATACGATTTCCTTTATTTTAAATTTGGGTAGCCTTCCAAAATGCAGGTTTGTACTTGTCAGTGACAGAAAGAACTCTCTTGACGGGTCGAAACACAGCACAGTGTCATCAGCACCCTCATTTGCCTCGCGCATTTCCGGGCCAATTCGCTCTCATCTGGGCACATGTATTTGTAAAGCCTGTGTGCTCCAAAGGCAAACCCCACCAAGCCGGCCCCGGCAATGCTCATTGGACTGGTGACTGGAACAAAGATGCATCGTATCATGGTATAGTACTACATATATCTATAGCTAGCCCCTGATCATTAAATTAAAATAATATTTGTCAATAACACGCGCTCTCCCCAAACAAAGTTTGTCAGGGAAGTGTCGATGGTAATAGCATTCTTCAAAAAATAAAAGTAAAGCATATTAAAGTGCACACTTTTTTTATACCGTTTAGTGAAAAAAGACACCACAAAAATCTTTTATGAAAAAAATCGATATTTTGTACTATCTCAGTTCTTGTTAAATTCTCGTATATAAAAACATTTTTATCAAGTTTAATAAAATATATTGTAGAAAATGTTGATCTGTTGTAACACTTTTTCGTTCGTAGAAAAACTTTAATATGGTTTGATATGCTTTTAAATTTCATTTATTTGTAGTTTTTCATTAAAAGAATATCCTTTTTAGGTTTTAGTTAACATTTACGGTGCATTTTTATAACTTGAGGAAGAAACTGTTTTTGTACTTCTCTCTTAATTGAAGAATTGAAGTTTGTAGCCAAAGCAAAGCCCCTCTCAGCACAGACATTTGCAATCTTAAGAGTTAAAATGTAAATAAATAGGCAAGCATTGATGCTATGCTTAACCAGTAAGGTAATGTAATAACAATGACTAAATTTAATGCGATGTATTTAATCTCAAAATTTATAATAACTTGATGCAATTTGACTAAAGGATAAAATAAAAATAAATTTAGATATTCATAGACATGATACTAGTCAAAAGAATTACTTCTACCTTAAAAATAAAATGTCCATAAAAACTGTATATTTGATAGGGGATTAAGAGATGTTAATATTCTGCTCCAATCAGTGAAGAGTTCTAGTACACTAGACATGTTCAAGGCAAGACTAAATAATATATCTAAGAATTAGTGAAGTCATTGTTTATTTATTTAAGAATAGTATTAATTAATATAGTTTTGATTGACAGATTTGGTTGTTTTGTGTTGTATGTTCCTGTTTATGTACAGTAACCATTGTCTATTCATATATTTTTATGTTTAAGTATTACTGTGGGTATGGCAGAGTTATGCTATTGAAATGATGATGATTATTATTATTATTTTGATTATAGACAGAGCCAGTTGGATTAACTCAATTGAAACTAAAATTAAATGCAAACCCAAAGACTTTTGGAAATTTGTTCAAAACAATGGTGTGAATAAAGTTTCCCCGTCTAACCTAGAAATTAATGGCAAGATTATAGCGGATGCTGTATTAATTGCTAACGAGTTTTGGAAGTTACTTTCATTCCGTTTATAATTCAGCCCTTCCTGTTATTCCTCCGTTATTGTCACTAGTGCACCCTTGTATCCTTGCCACATTACACCCTTGTATCCTTGCCACATTGCACCCTTGTATCCTTGCCACATTGCACCCTTGTATCCTTGCCACATTACACCCTTGTATCCTTGCCACATTACACCCTTGTATCCTTGCCACATTACACCCTTGTATCCATGCCACATTACACCCTTGGATGTTGCTAATGCTATAAAATATTTAGTTCTTCTAGATGTGCCGGAACAGATGGACTTCCAAGTTTTATTGTTAAAGGCTGTGCCAGCATTTTTAGCCTTTTGTTAGCCTATATCTTTAACATTAGCCTGTCAAATGAAACTTTTCCTCTTACGTGGAAACAATCGGTTATCATACCTATTTATAAAAAAGAGGGAAAAACAAATACTTGTAATTATAGACCAATTACTCTCTTAAACACCTTCTCCAAAGTATTTGGGAAAATCATACATGAGCATATTTTCCACCGCCTTAAACATAAACTTTCAGATAATCAACATGGCTTAATAAAAAATAAAACTACTGTCACTAATTTAGTAGGATTCCTTGGGCATGTTGCCTCTAAAATCTCTGCCCAAGGTCAGGTTGATGCTATTTATTTTTACCAAAGTAAGGCATTTGACTTATGTCAGCATAGTATTACTCTCTCTAAGTTTGGTAATTTCGGCCTTTCTCAATCAGATGTAAATTGGTTCAGCAGTTATTTGCATGAAAGATCATTCACAAATAAAATTGATACTCACAACTCAAATACATTTTTAGCGCCCTGTGGCATACCACAGGGTTCTAATTTAGGTCCTCTTCTCTTTAATGTGTTTATTGATGACATTGGTAAATATTTGAACTCACCTATATATTTTCTCTTTGCTTATGATGTAAAATTGTTTAAAAATATCAAATCTATTGCAAATTGTATAGTTACAAAATGATGAAAATGGTCTTTTGAAAATAGAATGTCTATTAATAAATCCAAGACCAAATCATATTTTACTAGGGAAACTAATCCTTTCTTTTTACTTATAAATTGGGCAATAAAAACATAGTTCACACCCTTTATATTAATGATCTTGGTGTTCTCCTGGATAACAAACTTTTTTCCCACTATCACGTTGACCATGTTATTTCCCAGTCATTGAAATTACTTGGACTTATCAAATATATTACGTCATCGTTCAAGAAAGTTGACTGTTTTTTTATGTCTGTACTACACCCTGGTTAGATCTAAGTTAGAAAATGCTACTATTATTATTATTAGCACCGCGTCTTACTACCCATTCGGGTTATACGCACTTAAGCTAATGTGTAATGGTAGGGTGATTGTGAGATGAAATTAAGGACCTACAGTTTAACGTGGAATCCGAACCACGGTGGAGGCCTGGCATTCCCCACATTCACAAGATGGCTTGTCAGAGGTGAAGGAAGGGTTTGATAATCAGATAAATCTGTGCCAGGACCGAGGATTGAACCACGGCCGCCAGCACAGAAGTCTGACACCTTACCCCTAGACCGCCAGGTCACCAGAATATGCTACTGTTGTTTGGAATTCCATTACCTTAACTGACTCTTTTAGGTTGGAAAACGTTCAAAGAAAATGNCAGATAAATCTGTGCCAGGACCGAGGATTGAACCACGGCCGCCAGCACAGAAGTCTGACACCTTACCCCTAGACCGCCAGGTCACCAGAATATGCTACTGTTGTTTGGAATTCCATTACCTTAACTGACTCTTTTAGGTTGGAAAACGTTCAAAGAAAATGTGTTGCTGTGTGCTATGATAAATTCTTTAGGAACCCGGTTTATTGTTGTTGTAACTCTTCACGCATAAATAATAGGAAAGCTTACAAAAAAACACACAAACATTTATTATTCACAGTGAATTTGTGGGCATACTTGACATAAATAAGAAGCTAATAACGAGCAAGCGCGACCCCGCACAGTCCCATGTACTGCCAAGAAGCAAGCTCGGCTAGGCCACGAGCTGAAATCACAGTAGCGCTGTGCGCTAGGGTAGAGCTGGACGCTGGCCGGTACAGGGAATGAGCCAAACTTATACTATATAACCTTGGGTAAAGGATGGATAAAGATAAACAAATATTAAAATTTATCAGTGGGAGTTGGAGAAATTGTGGGAAGGAGGTCAACATTTCCAAAACTAATACATTCAATTACTTCTCTGTATGGTAAAGAATTTAAATTCGTTAAGAAGGTCAGGAACCAATACAAAGAGATATTTACATAATAATTATAATAATAATTTAAAATGACATTCTGAGAAATAGTGGTGATAGACAATTATAATAGAGAGAAAAAATTAAGATGAGGTACACTATCTAAATGAAATTAGATATCTTTATAAGGAAAACCTATTTTCACTTTATGAGGTAATTGTATTATATTTGGAAGTAGGAACAGGAAGGTGGATACAAACATATTAAAGGGACAAACACAATATGGCCTTTACAATGAAAAGAAGAACACAGTTCACACTTTACACTGCTGCCACTGGACAAAGAGGAAATGGTTGTCTCTGGTCACCATCCAATCCCACGACCTAGGTTTCATTCTATCGGAACTAATCAGGAAGGAGTGTGAAACGCGCAACGCAACTTCCTGAAAGAGGAAACCAAAGAAACAAAAGGGAGAGAAAGGAAAATGGTAAAGAATGACATGGCACAAAGATAGGAACAGGTAAAAGGTAGAACATATAGTCACGTATGTGTTGATATTGATCTGTTATTTCTGGCGGCACGAAAGGGGTGGGAAGCCTAGTTGGGCTACAAACACTGAAAATAAAATGTAGTTGACTTAATTGGTTTATTTCTTCAGTCCTACATTTTTTTAAATGTGTTTAAGCGTCTCTTGCCTAGTTTTAACAAAGACAATAATAATCGTTTTGGACAAATCTACATGTTTTGGAAAGGAATATTTTATCATACTTTTATTTTGAGTGTACAGGAATAAGCTGCATTTAGCACTAAAGGTGGATGTTTTTAATTAAGTGTATCGTAACATACAATCAATTGAGACTTAAAACACCTTATTTTAATGGAAAAATATAATTTTTACTTTTGAGGTTGATTATTATAATTGATTGAAGGACGTAACATTTTTTGAAAAGAGTTGAGTAGTTATGTTTTGTGTTTGTGTGTGGGGTAAGGACACCTTTCTTTGGAGGGAGTTGTGATTTCTCTAATCACCTTGTACACAAATATTAGGTGTCATTTACATTTACAAAGATAATATTAAGAGATTTAATCAAACATTTATTAATGTAAGTGTACTGCTTATTGCTGGCTCAGAACCAATTATAATTATAGGATGAACATAACAACCAGGCCCCTGACCAGTAATTTAGTCATACACTCAGTTAAATGTCAATCAATGGATTTTAAGTTAACCTTTATTATTTTATATTAGTCTATTATAATTATATTTCTTCTTGAGTTGAGCTCAATTTCTTTCTAGGGTTCGAATTTCAACTCAAAATGTGGTATTAATAATTAAAATAAAGAGTCGGATTTATAAAATAGTGGATTTGACCCAACTATAATTTATAGGAGATTTGGATTAGAGGAATTGTAAACACATTTGCACAAGGAAATAGTGTAAAACCATTTATGGATGATATAGGCCTACCCTAAATATGCTAATTATTTCAAAACAAGTTTATGTATTGAATTGTCCGTGTGTCTAGTGTGTACCCCCATCCACTATCATACACATGGCCTTGTCAAGATTAAAGAAATGTTCTGACCTCTATGCACCAAGTCCGCCTGCTTCTTCTGTCCTTGACGTTCGTACACCTGACCCAGCAGCTTGTGGGCCCCTGCCGAACCCTCGTGCACCGACAGGTAGTTGGAGACATAGCGCCGCGCTATCTCCCACTCTGTGATGTTGGTAGTATCGCGTGTACCTCTGGAACAACAACACTTGAACTATATAGCCGCAAGCTACGCGCTAGATGAGCATTCTGCGACCAAGTGGTACAGGGTGTTTCGCTCACATACGAAGAAAAGTAGGTATGGGTTATAATCCTAATCAAGTGCACTGTGTATTTTTCCGCTTGTAGCGATTTAGTAGACAAAGCATCGTAAATAATCTACAGGGCCGTAGCGTCAGTAGGCCAAGCCTTCGACTCCTTTGTTTCTACTGTCCAGCCCTGACCCCTTCGGAAATTAACAAAGTATATTAATTAGTGGTAAAAATTTGCTACAGTAAAATGCTTCAACTCAGATGCCTTTGTGGGAAGCTTATTTGTCCTTGTGAATTTATGTATGAATATATTTGTCAAATCAAAATTACAAAAATTTGTCCTAAAGAATAAAATAAAAGTATACAATTGAAATTATATCTAGGCCTATCTAGCTATCATATATTATTATAAGTTTATATTTTGAAGCCGGAGTCAGTCTGTATATTTTGTAGACTCAAGACTCTACAGCCTTGTTTAAATATGACAAAAAAAACTTATTTATGCGGGTTAGCCTTTGACCTTAATTAACATATAACCAAACAAGTCTTATGGGGTCACCTTGATAAAATAGCCATGTCCCAATTCTTTTTAGGTACCTAAATGAATGTGCAGAGCCATTTCCTGAGATGCATTATATTGTGTGAGACCTACTGCCCAGCACATTAGTTTTGGAAAAGTAAATGTTTGTGCAGATTTCATCAATAGGCTACTTTTCTTCGGGCCTTTTTTTTCAACAAATAGCACCTGGATTCAAGGGGGAAAATTCTGAATAATATCAAACATTCTTGTGAGGATTCTTATGTTATCTTCAGTTGCAAGTGCCACTATAGGGCATCCATGTTGGAATCTAGCAGTGGGTATCTTATTACAAACATTGTCAGAACGTGACCCAATGTCAACCTATTTGGAAATTATTATTTGCTTACTCAGGGGGGCTACAAAACATATTTTACAAAATTCCAGGACTTTTACAGGCAACATTTTTCAACTTTCCCTGACTACTATTTTCCAGTTTTAATGGTCGATGATGACTTTTGTTTTATTTATTATTGATCACACATTAAAAAATGTTTTGTGTCTACAAACATAAACGGTTTTATCAGTTATTTTAAAATTTAAAATGTTATTTTATTAAGTATTATTAACTTTTGTTTTAGTGTTTAGTTGAGAAATTAAATGGATATATTATACATATTTTTAATTCCCTGACTTTTCCTTATTTATAGTTAAATTCTCTGACATTTCCCTGTTTTCCCTGTCATCCAAAATTCCCTGACTTTTCCAGGTTTCCCCTGTTTGTAGCCACCATGTTACTATGTTTAATCACCAATAAAAAGCGTAATCAAACACGTGTAATAATACTTCCCTGAGGATTACTGTATAGTTGGCTTTTCATTAATTATTGAAAGAACCAAAAATATTAACAAAACCATCATGTTTTTTGTTTTGCATTTGTGGCAAAAAGAGATATTACATTGACCTTGTATATTCTTATGACTGGCCACCAAAATTACACACACCCACAGAGAGAGAGAGAGAATGAGAAAGAACCCAAATGGTTTTATTTCGCAATGTCTTACTACTCGGCGGAATTTACGCTTATGTACCAACCAAGATTCGAATCTCAATCTCAGTCATTGGTAATCTAATCTGAGATAATGGCACCGTAGACCATGTAACCACCGAAGCAGGTATAGCCCAATGGTGTATTAAAGTATTTATTAACCATTTACAAGTTAAGTTCCTTTGCAGGTAGAAAGCCTAACTCTTGTAAGTAAACAAGTATTGTTTTATTATTTTGATTATAGACCTAAGCACTTTGTACTTGTTCTAATAAGCAACCTCAAGTATTCACACATTCCCACCAAAGCTGGGAGAGATATTTGGTGCACAATATTTATAATGCTTATATAACTAAGCCCATCACACCCAACTTGACCTAACCTTTCATGACTGAATAAATACAAGTTTTGATGACTTAATGTTTAAAAAATATGTTATGTGAAGTAACGGAACGATCCAATATAGCCAAATAGAATAGGAATCTATGGGACCGTACATGAGAGTATAGTAAACATGATGGGTAAGCGTGTTCGTGAATGTAGTAAGTTACAACATATTTATGAAACATCAAATTTGATGAAAAATATAGTGTTGAGTAATGAAGGGTTAGGTTTTGTTAGTTTGGGATACATATTTTGAATAACGCTCGTTTGTGAATTAGTTGAGTTTTCTTAATTTTTTAAAGAACATTATTATCATTAGCTTTATTTTACAATATTCTTTTAATTTTTTATTGGAAATTTGCTTTTGTTGTGTTTATAGATGGTTAAAAATATATAAAATTAATCATTATAACATTGAAAAAAATTAATCTCGCCCTTGGTGTTGAGCTCCAAAATAATTTATAAACTGATGATGGTATTAACGTCCAAAAGGTCACATTTAGTTTGTTTAATAAAATTACGACATTTTGTTTTCAAATTACAATAACCGGTGACAGAAGAAAACTAATGGTTTGGCCATTTTGACTTTCAATGCAACCGGCTTCAAATTATTGAGAAATAGGGCCTTAATTGTATTGAAAGTATTACTTATAGAAGATTGTCGCTGTGAAAGAAACTGCAAAGTTTAAATAAAGTTTTCAGAATTTTAAGTTTAACAAATTATTATAGGTGTGTGAAGGATGACCACACTGACTTCCCTCCAAAATAGTAAATATGGCATGTTTTACCTCTTTATTATTTCTCGATTTCGGTGAGATTTTATGGACATTGCGATCAACATCTTCTTTGGTCCGAAACATTCTAATGTCACAATTCTGAATTCACATGAGAGCACCGTAATATTGTTTAACAATTTAACTCTTAATGTTATAATCTATCAAATTTCAAACTTTTGTCTGTACTCCGTTGGAATATCAAAGAGAAACGAATAATACGTAATAATATGTTTCAAATGTATAGAGAAAGTAATAGTTGCAAGATTTAAGAATAAGTAGATAGATAATTATATTTGCAAACTTTAAATTTTATTTGTAGCGACAATTACTAAACGGTTACTCTAAATCACAAATATGTATCAGTCATGTATTTTAATAAAACTTATACTTCATTTGACAGTTATTATTGTTAGTACTTTTATCACCATATAATTATAAAAATAAGCTCAGTGTGGTAAATGAATAATTATTATCTATATCTTATTTTTAGTGGAAACAAGAATTATGTGTATAAAAAATTCATTAAATTATTTAAATATACATTATTTAAACTATTTAAAATAAAGGATGAAGGAAAAATTTGTTTATGATCTATCACGCAATAATCCTTACAAGTAATATACAAGACCAATAGATCAAGATAGGTCTAACGTAACTTAAAGATAAATTGAGGGTGCAATAGTTTCTCCTTTAAGTTTCATCTTATAAAATTTCATTCTTTGCCTCTTATTAAATATTAATTAAAATATAATAGCAATATACTGTTTATAACAAATATAACTATTAAATTCTTAGTGGCAAGTATACAAAACGCTTATCAAAGTTCGTATTTTTTTTTGTCAGTAAAACACCAAAGTTTCAAAAATGATCACGAGAATAAAGTTTACCATTAACATTTTTATCTTGCATTGCAGTATATTTATACTGGGGATCATTTTTGAGCTTTGGTGTCTTACTGATATCTTAATTTTACTACTTTCGCTAAGAGTTATGTAGACATATTCGTACCATTAAGAACTTGAAAATATTTGGCTTTATGTATATATAAATTTAACACTGCTTCCTACTGCCCGTCCGGGGCATACGCGTATGTACTGATTATAATTAGGAAGTTTGACTTTTGAGGAGGTGCATCCACCTTTTCATGCAGGGAGAGTGGAAAACCATTTGGGGAAAACTACCTTCAGTACACCCAACCAAGATCAAATCCCAATCTCCCCGTATTCGGCAGTCTAGTTTGTTGCGAAAGAAGTATCTCATACAGTGGCGGATTTAAAACTTTTGCGCCTCTAGGAACAATTATAATACGTAGGCCCGCCCCCTTTTTTTCTGTCACGGGATTTATGAAGTTTCGGAGTAAAGAGATGTTAGGGGGGGGAGGGGGCAAGAAGTTAGTATTACGTTTTCTATGATTCGATACAAGATAATCGGGCATGTACTGTACATGTCTTACAGTAGCCAGACTTAATATTATGTAGATGGGGAAACTAATGTTGTAAATAATATTCACCATATTTCTGTATCAATTTTATGTTCTGAACCTTTTTTTATTCTCCATGAACAACCCCACTGAATCTTCCATGCTATTATTCATTCCTCTATACGCTGCTACATTGATTTCATCTGATTATTGTAATTGTTTGTTTACGATGACAACGGTTTTCTTTTAGGAAAAAAACATACAAACGGAAGCGATGGTTTTTGAATGGTAAAACTGTTTTGGTGAGAGCTTCAAGTTCAATTTCGTCTCATTTTTTTCTTCGTAATTTCTATCGGCAACCAGTATGGATTGAAGTCCGGACTACTATGCATCAGAATGAATACAAAACTTGTTTACACTAGCTGTCAGAAGGGAGATATATTCTTCTTTAATATTTGGATGGTGAATCCGGCAGATTGGTCAAGTATTTTTTTTTTTATCAAGAAAGGAAATTGAAGGTAGATCTATACCTGTAAGAATATTTTAATTACTAGCACCGGACTCTAGGCTGAAGCTACGCATTCATTTTTGGTTTATTAAGACATTTTGTTTTTTGGTAGTTAGATAGTTTGGCGAGAGGACCGAAACACCTTAACTCATCTAAGCCTATTAACCACAGTTTACCAATCAACTGTTACAATTAAGATCAGTATTTGCGTTATTGTTCTAATTGAATGGTCATATTTAATGAACTGAATCTCATCATAATAATATGTAACTACATTAAGGACCCTAATACTGTATCTGTATCATTAGAACTATGAATTAATTTGGCGTCAAATAGATATAACATATTATATGTAGCCTATATAATTTTGTTCGTTGGTACATTAAAATTTTGTGAACACTAATAAAGTGATTTTTTTCCCTCATATCAACACAACATATTACGTTGCCGCATACCTTTTGGTACTCCAGCCCAATTTTTATGTATGCACTTTCAATGTCAATCATAGGATTTAGTTGGGGTTTTTTTTTTCAGAATAAGGAGCGTGCAGCACCGTGGGGATACCCTAACTGTTAGGTCACCATGGTAGTTCCTTTTGTCTTGTCCCGGCTACACTAGAATGGCAGAAGTACCAACCTAAGCATCCTACCACGAATATCTTGAGAGGTGGAATTTCATACAGGTGTTTTACCGACTGAGCGGTTCGAGAGAGTAGAGTAGTTTTTTTAATTACCATGTCAATTACATAGCAATTGCAAAGTACAGTTATTTAAAATAAATATTGTCATTCTGATTTTAACTTTAACTATGTCAATAATGCTAGTCAATAATTTTTGAAACTTAATTATTAAAAACAAAATATAATAAAAATAATGTTATCCAAAATTTTCCTCCCCTTCCCCAACGCCCTCCCCCAGGCCACCGTCCCTAGCCTTGGGCCTAGTGGGCCTATAGTGTAAATCCGCTTCTGACCTCAGACCATACAGCTACTGAAGTGGGCTGCGTTGCAATAATAATAATAATAATTTTCATTTCATTTATTACAGTGCTGGCCAATAGCATTTATGACATACCAGGACCGAAAAGTATACAAGTACCTTCCTTACAACCACATATAATTACATGAAACAAAATAAGATAATCAATTTTAGCTAAATAATTATATACACTGATGAATAAGCAGATGGTGGGTCGTATCATCACAGCACTCTCATTGGCTGGATTTGGTCACGTGACCACGCTTCCTCGCTCTCTGATTGGCTGATTCCCAAGTGATGATTACGAAATGTCCTTCCCTACAGCCCCTCCCTTACAACCACCTCCCTTATAACCCCCTCGCCTACCACCCCGGACATGTTGGTTCTTGATGATTAATTATTAATGATTGTTAATTGGTTTATGCTACTTAATTATTGGCTAGGAGTGAGGTGGTGGAGTTTATTTGGGGGAGCATACAGTCCGTGACGTTTCGGCATTAGGCCGTGGCACGAACTTCGCGTTATGGCTGTCTTATGTAGAATGAACATTGGCTCCTCCGTCACAAAACTTTGTCGGTCTGTACCGGAACAAGCAGCATGAACTTCGCGCTATGGCTGTCGGGAATAGAGTGTGATAAATGGTTCCCCTGCCTTGATACCCCCTTTAAATTCCCTCTCCTTAGAGGTATGTGGTGCAACCCCTTATGTGGTAATGGGTTGACTCATACGTGGCGCCAGTCTGGTGCGTTGACCAGACAAATCAGGATAAGAATAGATCGCGATGGCATTGACCTTGGCAAACAAGATTTTCCCAATGACGTCATCGCAACCGTGGCGCCAGAATGGCGGCCCAACAAGACGAGTTAAGACAAGAATAGATATTGAGGTCATTGACCCGGGCAACGGGGTTTTCCCTATGACGTCATCGCAACCCTCGCGCCAGGTTGGTGGGCAGACAAGACAAGTTGGGACTCGTAAGGAACAAACAGTGAATAAAACACAGATATTACAAATATATATATTTATCAAACATTAAAGACATCATAGATAATATTTATTATACATTTTTACCAGAATAACGCATATATTCGTTCATACTTTTTTCTACAGTGTCTCTTAGATGCGTTAGTAAAATTGTTTTTAGTTTACAATCCAGCATGTAATAGTCCAAACCGACGACTTGACGTGTATAGTAGGTAGCACTGATAAGATCCAGGTTCTTGATGTGCGTTTCCACCGCAGGCTGCTCGAGATCGATTACATCCGCCGATTCTGTTAGCGTGTCGCATACATCTACGACGAGTATGTCGATCAAATCGTTGCAATAGCGTGCTATGGGTGTCGACCACATGTCCCGTCGGTCGACGGTGACGTCGATGAGGTCCCACACCTCACAAAGACGTACCCAGCTAAGTGCTAGATAGGCAACCCGTTTGAGTCCGGCGTTTTATTTCTCGCTGATGACGACCATATGGTCACCGCACATGCATCTCAGAGAGACTTCATGATTAATCAGACTAATCTTCTGAGGAGGTTGCGTATTGGTGAAAAACTTTGATATGACAGACTTATAGCTGCCCAGTTCTTGCCACTCAGTACGGTTGGACACAGCACAGTTCCCTCCGCATTTTTCTAGCTGAACATAGGGCGTAAAGTTGTTCTCGATGCTCATGCCAACGACGACTCGCTTGGCGTCGACTCCATCCAGCGGGAACAAAGTGTTGAAAATACTGGTGATGGCGAGCGGCTTCACCACCTTTGCTTTGCTGATGCAAACGTCTTGACATCCCATGATGTTTAAAGGTTAAGGCCGGCACGCCACCGGGACGCCCCTTTTATAGGTGCACGCTACCTATACGAAACCTCTTGAAGGGCTGCAGGACCCTACAGTCTTGAAAAATGTGTTGTAATATCTCACCACACTAGCGTCGTTGGCTGTATGATTGGTGGGCGAGAATAGGCTTAGGAAAGTTTTCATCGGAATGTTCTGGGCGCAATATAGAAGGTACACGAGACAGTAATGGCCGTAAACGTCTGAGGCGATGCTTTGAAGTTGTAGCGTGCTAAGGGACGTGCGGGAAGTGTTTTTGCGTATAAATGCCAGATGTGACTTTATACGGGACGGAAAACCATAACTGTCAAAGTATTCTCCCACGCCGTTCTTGTCGATAAAGATGGCGACACAATGCGTCCCAGGCTTTGGTGTGTGGATCAGTGTTGATGACTAGAGCTGCAGGTCGAGCTATTCTTAAGGGTAGTTGATCAGCAGGGAAAACACCCAGCCGTACAGAATGGAACCATGGATATGTTTTCAGTACACGTCTTATGGTGTGCGTGTCCATCTTCAATCTTCCAATCTCGGAGTCCCCAGAGGATAGAGGCCGAACAGAAATTCCATACAGAACTATGTGCCATGCACATGGTGCAGCCCAATTTAAGTGTTTTCAGTGACGAACAACCTCTGTCGTACAGATCTACGATGTGTGTACACGTGTATTTGACTAGAAACATTTTCTTTTCTGCCCCCTTGAAAGAACGGTTTCTGCACGCGTTGTGGCACGGGAGATGAGGGATTCGAGCAGGGTGTAATCCACATCACCACTATCCCAGGGAATACCGTGCAGATTGTTGACGATATATTCGGCTTTCTTTCTGGCATCTGTGGAAAGTTCCTCGATAGCGTATGGGGGTTTCAACACCCAATGTTGACGTAATATACCGCATACAGATAAAAACACTCAGTTCCTTGACGATAAACTCTTTGTTGTCGCCAATGAATCTATGGAAATCCACAATGACGTCCATGGCTTAAATGATGGGGGTAAGCGGTGGGAAGTCGTTTATATTAACTTCCATAATCGGTCACAACGTGTATGTCCTTGTCAATGGTGATTATGTTGGCAAACTCCCCGTACATGATACAGTTGACGGTTTCGATGAGAGCTCTGGGGAAGCTCACTTCGATGCTCAGGGAGCCATGCCTCGTCAAATTCCAATGCGATGTCATGTGGGTGAACAGATTAGGTGTGAGATCGAAAGCCATGAGATGATATCCCTTGGGGAAGGCTTCTCGTGTGATGTCGCTACCTTCGTTCATGAAATAGATACCTATTCCAGAAAACAGTGTGTGGTAGGACATGACATAGTGTCCGTTTGAAAAATCGGGCCGTACCGGCTTCGACGACACTTGTTCCCCGTCCACGTACAGTGAGAAATGGTTCATGCCGTAGGTTTGAAAGTTGAACGGGTTCTTGGAGGCGTCTCTGTTGAACGTAGCGTTTGATACTAATCCCACGATGCATCATTTGGGTAAATGTTCGGTGAATACGTTGTCCAGTGATTTCCCTTGCACGCCCGTAGGAATTGTGAGTATTTTTACTTCCACACGAGGGATGGGATACTTTGCAGGACTGACGTTTAATGCTTTGGCTTGTGCCAACTGTATAGAAAATGCTACTTTGACACGTCGCACTAGAAGGTCGGCTTCGGCGTTGTGAACCTTAAAGTGAAGGTTTTCAGGAACGGCCATAATACTAAGTCTCGGGAACGGGCCAACATGACTCTGCGCTCGGTGCTGTTCAAAAGTTATTACTATTGGCTAAACACGTCACCGTGTAGATTTCCCAAAATATCCACCGTCATACTTTTTGTGGTGAGACTGCGACGGGCCTCAAATCCCTTGTGCCTGCGTTAGCCTCCTCAAAGTTTCTGGGGCTGTCTGCGAACCACAGACCGCAAGTCAAATACGTTCTTTTGGCTTCACTGTTGTAATTGTGCAGCGTGTCAATGTACGCTCTATAGGCATACGTATTTCTGGGCGGTGAGACTAGTTTTTGGTTTAATAACACATCCACCTGTGTGAAAAGCGAATGTAACGAGATGTTGACGGGAAAAATATGATCCACCTCAGTGAAAGCACCACCGTTGGGTTTCATGATGGCAGCCCTGAGATAGAGCATAGTCTGGGAAAGATCAATATAGAACTTACCTTGTCCTGTAACGGTAAATTCGATGGGTGAATCATCGGTGAGGGAAGAGATAGGTTTGAACTAGAGCCATTGCACACTTTAAAGACTGGTTTGAGTGGGTGGCACGGAAAAGATATCGAGTTCACTGCTGGCACACTCGCAGGACTGGGGTGTAGAAATGAATTTTTAACTGAAAATATCTACAGCTTCTTTCTTGACCATTTTACGTCGGGTGACGACAGAAGACTGACGTCGTTGCTTTTTACGACGCCCTTTATAGCCTGCGCTGGTCATCAGCGTGTCGATCTTCTCTTCAGCCTTGCGTTTCAGTTTTGTTACAGCCTTGCCAACACATTGCCGTAAGGCCTCTTTGAAAGGACGTCGTTGATTGGCAACGTCGGAGGGATTGTAGATACCCGTATGAAACTCCTGTTTTCCAATTGCTTTGGCACCGCTTCTCAGCAACGGTACGACGCTTTTGAAAAGGCCACTGAAAAAACTTCCTATCCCATGCCCTCGTTGATAGGGAACACCGTGGTAGATCGAAGGTATTCCCGTTCCAGCCTGGTTGACGTAGTATCTTTGGTAGGGACTGTTCATGTTGAGCAGCGTCGAGAATAAAGTTTCACGCACACTTTTCCTAACTCGAATGGTACAGGTTCACCCGTGTCTGTTTTTATAATTATTTCCAAGCTTTCAATTTCCCTTTTAAGCACGGACTTGTAGTGCTACGGATCATAGCTAACTGTCTTATGTATGCCGTAGAGATAGTTTACGTTGTTGATACCAACGAGACGTAACAGTGCTGCCACAATGTCACCCACGGGCTTAGGCTCGACGGTATCCGTTTAGATGTACATTTGTGAGGGCAATCCTAGTAGAATGTTGGCGGCGTACTGTAACTTTGGGACGTTGATCAGATTAGTCAGAGTATCGAAACCAAGCTGTAGACTTAGCTGGCTTGATAGAGTCTGCAGCTGTATATTTGCTGAAGAAGAGATAATGTCCACTTTTTTGTTTGGGGTTGTGTACTTGAATATAACTCCAGAATCCCCTTTAAACGCCTCTACGTCGTTTAGAGCTTTGATCAATTCATGGATAGTGCTGTAGTTTCCAGGAGGGATTTGATCCTTTAATATTTGTTCCACGCCGTTAGCGTCCACCCAGTTGTATAATACAATATTTTGACTCTCGGGTACGGTGGTGAAAAAACATAAATATTGAAATTCAGCCAGAGCGACTTCCCATTGGCCTTCGAGTGTAAGACGGTAAGGAAGTTGCGTGGTGAAATTTGTGAGGGTATTTTTTGGGAAATATCTCATAGAACTGTCGCTCGGAAAAGTGATGTAAAACTGGTCTTTCATGGTAGGGCGCTGACGTAACTGGCAGGAATCCAAGAATTAAACTTGGTGGGGTAACCTTTCCACTGCACGTATACTTTCTTTCTGGCGCCTTTACCCTTGACACGTAGTATTTTATCAAGGTGGCCTGGTGGTCTAGGGGTAAGGTGTCAGACTTTTGTGCTGGCGGCCGGGGTTCAATCCTCGGTCCCAGCAAAGATTTATCTGATTACCAAACCCTTCCTTCACAATTCCACGTTAAACTGTAGGTCCTCCATTTAATCTCACATTCACCCTACCATTACACATTAGCGTAAGTGCGTATAACCCGAACGGACAGTAAGACGGGGTGCTAATAATAACAATAATAATAATAATAATAATATTTTATCAACTTTAAAAGTTTCGGGAAGACGTACGCGCTGCAATTCGGGTTCGTAAAACGTGCCCTCCACCTCGCCATAAATATCGGTGAGTCTGTAGACTACAGGTTGTCGCAACACGACACTGCTGACTTTGAAAATGTCTTCGCTCTATTTGCTTTCGTAGACCTTTTCAAACAGCATTTTGTATTTGCTAATACGCACCATGTCACCGACTTTTATTTTCGGCTTACTATTCAAGTTTGGGCGCCATTTGCCGTACATATTATCTCTGACTTGAAGCACATTGGTTTCTGAAACGTAGGTAGGCGCCATCTTGATAACTGTACTGTATGTCACAACATCTGTCTATGTTGATGAAAACATTGTTAAATACTTACAGAGTCACAACACTTGTCAACACCGAAGCCAAATTTGAAGTGGGGCAAGTCGAGGCCAAAAAAATTCAAATTTGAAGCGAGGCAAGTCTAGGCCAAACGAAGTTAAATTAGAGGCAAGGCAAGTTGAAGCCAAACAAAGTCAAATTTGAAGCGGGCCAAGTTGAGGCCGAACAAATTCAAATTTGAAGCGAGGCAAGACTAGGCCGAACGAAGTTAAATTAGAGGCAAGGCAAGTTGAAGCAAAAAAAAGTCAAATTTGAAGCGGGGCAACTTGAGGCCGAACAAATTCAAATTTAAAGCGAGGCAAGCCTAGGCCGAACGAAGTTAAATTAAAGGCAAGGCTAGTCAAAGCCAAACAAAGTCAAATTTGAAACGAGGCAAGTCGAGACCGAACGAAGTCGAATTCGGAACGAGGCAAGTTGAGGCTGAAGGAGTGCCTCAACTGGGTTGACTTAGCCACACGTTTGAGGCATTATGGAGGAAATGTCTTTGACACGGACAAACACCTATCGCCGAGGCAACATTGATGTTGATGTAATTGCTGCTCTCCGGATAAACCAACTGCAGAACGAGTTCAACCAACCGGTTACCCAGGAAATAACTGGGCGATAAACTAGAGATATTAGTGGACTATAAATCACATGCATGCATGAATGCAGGAAACCAGACTAATGAAAACTTTTAAAGTTACTTAGTAGAACTTAGTACGGGTTCGGTTCCTGTGGAGGAAAGGACCTTAACTGACGTAAGAAAACATTGCATTACGGGATCTTTCTTCCTTGTCAGGTCACGTGCATCACGTCGTGATTGAGTTTATTATCAGTGCGTGCGTGTGCAGTGTTCAGGTAAACTGCTGAGAACTAAGTGGCGAAACTTTCAATCACGTTTCATTAATTTCTAGAAAAAGTGTTATGATCCTTAAACAAATCACGCAATCAATTCGATTAAAAGCACTAACTTGGGTGGACACATGGTCTGAGGCAGCGAATTTCAACCTTTTATTTAAACTCACAGCATCCTAAACAAGGTGTTAGAATAGTCAAGGCACCCTGAACAAGGTGCTAGAATGGTAAAGGCACACTGAACAAGGCGTTATAATGGTCAAGGCACACTAAACAAGGGGCTATAATGGTAAAGGCCCACTGAATAAGGTGCTAGAATAGTCAAGGCACACTGAAAAAGGTGATAGAATTATCAAGGCACACTGAAAAAGGTGCTAGAATTATCAAGGCACACTTAAAAAGCCGCTAGAATGGTCAAACACCATGAACAATGTGCTAGAATGGTCAAGGTCTACTGAACAAGGTGCTAGAATGTTCAAAGCACCCTGAACAAGGTGCTAGAATGGTAAAGGTCCACTGAACAAGGCGTTAGAATGTTCAAGGCACACTGAACAAGGTGCTAGAATGTTCAAGGCACACTGAAAAAGGTACTAGAATGGTAAAGACCCACTGATAAGGCACCAGAATGGTCAAGACACACTGAACAATCAATGGTCAAGGCTCCCTGAACAAGGCGCCAGAATGTTCACGGCATATCGTCAGTTTTCTAAGGAGAAATTTTATCATTGAAATAATGAGCATTAAGATTTTGTTCAAAATTTCAATAAATCAAAATTATAATAAATGCATTTTTCAAAAATAATGTTGATCATGGATCTATTTTATTATTGAGTCTTACAATCCATCCGGGTTGTAGGCCTACGAATATGTAATTATTGTGCTGATGTGTTAAGAATGAGTAAGGTTGGATTTATAATAAGAGTACCCGCATTTTCTTAGAGGAAGCGTGGTAAACCATTTATGGGGAAGAAACCTCAGTACTCTCGACCGGGATTTGAACCCCGATCTCCCTGTTATAAACGGTCTACTCTAATCTATTAGGAGGGCGATGCCTTAGACCATTTGGCCACTGAGTTGAGTTCCATATGAATTAACACCTGCATATTTCCCTCTTCGGTGGACGAATAGTTTAAGGCTTCACTCTCGCAATAAACTAGAGTAGACAGTTGATAACGGGGAAATCAGTGTTCGAATTTCCAGTCGGCTGTTCTGAATTTAGTTTATTCTAAATGGGTTTCTATTCTCTCTCCACGCACATGTGGCTACATTTCCTCTACATTCAACTTTCCTCATTCCTAACCCATTAGTGTAATTAGTACATTGACGTATAACCTGAACAGTTGGTAAGACGCAGTGATTAAAAACAACCGTATTTTGGTCAAGAGGGAAGGAGATGAACCACGTCCGATGCACCCAACCAAGATTTGAACCTTGACCTCCCAGTCACGGACAAAACAATATATTGCAGTCTGACATCTTGAACATCGTGCCTACTGTGCGTCTATCAATCTTGTCACCCGGATAGACTTGGTTGCTGAGTGTTAGTTGTTGCTACCTTAGGTTAAGTTGGTTCGTTGTATGTTTGTAGATTTATTTTTAGTCGGTGAAGCCCCACATTATCGAGTCAAGTCGAAGAGTGAATGCTTTCGTTGCTCTTTGGGGAGTCCTTCTTTGGATGTCCTAGTTGTAGAGCCAAATAGTGAAGTGGGAATGAAGGGGATTGTATGATTCTCTTCTTTGGGAGTCCTGGGTTGGAGTTCGCCATGATGATTAAATTGGTCGCGGGGGGGTGGGAGAAGATCCTGGCAACGTATGTCACGGTGAGACGGGAGGAGATCCTGGCAACGTATGTCACGGTGAGACGGGAGGAGATCCTGGCAACGATATGTCACGGTGAGACGGGAGAAGATCCTGGCAACGTATGTCACGGTGAGACGGGAGGAAGTAGGGAGAAATGGAATGATTAGACAATCCTATTTATGAGTTTTGACGATGTTGGTTCTTTAATGAATGTGTGCTTTAACAGGTGGCGTACCAAGGGTTGGTAGCCACTGAATTCTGCGCGAGATGTCCTCATGTTTTACACCCCCCACTGCTGCCTGGCCTTGTCCAATGGGATAATAACGTAAATTTCCCATTGACGCGAAAGAATGGGAGAGACAATGGCCGCCAAACGAGCCAATAGAATAGGGAGAAGTGTTCTCATTGGAACGAAGTAAAGAGTCGATTGGCACAGGCTGTAGAGAAAGTTGTTGGTGTGGTCTGTGAAAGTGTGGATAAAAGGCGGGAAACTAACAAGGGTCGAACAATAAGGCCCAACATAGTTTTTCTCTAAATAATTTTCCACTCTCCCTCAATACAAATTCGATTAGATTTCCTCTCAATTTGACCTAATAGCGTAATTAAAATAATTACCACCCGGAAGGGAAGATGTGGTGGTAAAGGAGTCATCCAAGGGTAAAATTACTCTCCAAAAGACTGTACTTAAAGGAGAGTGGTATTCTAGCTAAGATGGCTCGAGGAGAAGTCCTCCAATATAAGCTGACAAGGAAGTGTGTTCTATATCTGGTGGTTTGAGGGGAATTCCCTTAACAGGAGATGACAAGGACGTGTGTTCTATCTCTGGTGGTTTGAGGGGAATTCCCTTAACAGGAGATGACAGGGAAGTGTGTTCTATCTGTGGTGGTTTGAAGGTAATTTCTCTGAAAGGAGATGACAGGGAAGTGTGTTCTATCTGTGGTGGTTTGAGGGCAAGTCCCCTAACATGACGTAGAAAAGGAACCTTTTATTGCACGTTATCCCTTTTGATATAATTAAACGTTAAATGAAACTTAATTATTATCTAAGGTTTTGTGTATTTTAAAATACTCTATTAAACTATCCTGGGCATCTAGGGGAGGGGGGAATATAATTCTATTAACAATAAAACTCTCCACTGTGTCAACCCACAAGCTAACTAGACTGGCCGAGTGGCTGCCACTGTTAGCGAAGATAATGTCAACTACTGGTGGTTGAGGATATCATATGGTCAGCCCAGTTTTCTAGACTGACTGAGTGACTTATTTTATTAAATATGGTCCTCTTTTGTCCTTGTGAGGTCGAGTTTTACTCAGTCCAGAAAAACCTGGATACCCCGGGACCAATGTAGCCAGGAGCTCTGACCACTAGAGTAATAATAATAGTTTAGAGGGGGGTGTAACCCTCCCTCCACTCGATAAGGCCTTGTCTGGCTAGCAACATTCACGGTCTAGTGCGTCACTCTCGTGTTAGACTGGATTGCAGGGGACGGGCAGATAGGGCTGGAATCCCGGTCGGGTTTATTGAGGGTGCTTTATCTTAGCCCCGCTCTCCCTTCACGTAAATTCGGGTAGTTCTCCTCTAGATTAAACCCATATATATATATATATATATATATATTCTTCTGAATTAATAAAATGAAGTGTTTGTCATGAGCATTGCGCGGTATCATCCACAGAGAGTTGACATTTATAAATTAGTAGGAACTCTTCACGAGAATATGTACCTAAAAGCCACAATGTTAAAATTATGATTATATAATTTTTAGAGCTGGGTCGAATCCGAACCTCTAATTCAATTCTCTAATTTATTTTCGGATCCCAAATCTCAAATTTTAATCCAAATCCTGTAGAAAATTTTGAACATAAGAGTAAATTTAAATATAATAGAATAATAGAACACACAAATAAATTACTGCTCTGAGGTCTGGCTGTTAGGTTCTTCCTATAATTATGATTAGTTATGAACCACCAATAAACAGTAATAGTGGTCTTAAACAAATTCTATTTAACTTTTTTCTTCATAATTTGAGTCTTAAATCAGAAAATTTCTCTAATCCTTGAATCTCGAGGGTCCGAGGAACCAGGTCTAATATTTCAATAAATTAAAAAGCAGGTCTGTCCGAGGCAACACCGGGCTTAAAGACACTTCCTGTCTTTCCACGTGCACTCAATAGGTGGGGTGGGGGGAACACAAGAAAAGGCAGTGTTTTTGCAGTTTTAATAGGTTTTTAAAAAATAAATTCTCCAGTAGAAGCTTTGTTAACTTTTCTTCGCACGGTGATATCAACAATTGAATAACTATAAAGGTTGTCCTATAACTTGATGAGAGCTTTTTATTTTCATTTAAAAAGTTTCTCATCTAATGTTAATATACTTATACGTACTTTGGTGGCTGTATGGTCTAAGGCGCTACTCTCGCAGCAGACTAAACTGCTGATGACGGGGAGATCGAGGTTCGAATCTCGGTCGGGTGTACCGACTTATAAATGACTACCTCCGATAAGTTTTTTGTAGATATGCCATTAATAATTTAAAAATTATATATATCAAGGGTATGACACCTACGCTCAGTCGGTATCGTGTCTGTATACTGAGCTGAGGGTCCCAGGCTCGATTCCCAGCATTGCCGATAATTTATCATTGATGACAATATGTGTTTACCCTTTCACATTGATAAATTGACGGCTGAGGACTGGATGTTGTGCCTGTCCTAGTGTTAAGTTATACCGTAAAGCCAGGCTCAGACCGCAGGCTGGAAACAGTAATGGACGTATAACTAGGCCCGCTTATTACTACCCACTCGGATTATATTATTATTACTATTATTATTATTATTAGCACCGCGTCTTACTACCCGTTCGGGTTATACGCACTTACGCTAATGTGTAATGTTAGGGTGATTGTGAGATGAAATGAACGACCTACAGTTTAAGGTGGAATCCGAACCACGGTGGAGGCCCGGCATTCCCCACATTCACAAGATGTCTTGTCAGAGGTGAAGTAAGGGTTTGGTAACATTCGGATTATACGCTTATGTATTAATTACACTAATGTATCAGGGACTATAAAAGTTGACTTTAGAGGAGGTGTTAACACAGTGGCGTGGAGAGAGAGTGGAAAACCATTTAGAGAAAACCACTCTCAGTAAACTCGATAGTAACCGAACCCCGATCCCCCCGTCTATTATCTCGCGAGAGTATCAACTTGGACCATGCGGCCATTGAACCGTGTTGCGTTGCAGTAATAATAGTAACAATAATAAATATCTTCTTACAAAACCAATATAATTTGGTATTTTCAAAGAACTAGAAGGGCTCTTTATTAAACAAACCATCACACGTTATAATCTTTACGCATCTTTAGGCCTATATAATATTAGCCTTGAAAATAATAATGAAACCAAGCTGAACTATTTAATATTCAGAGGTAAAATCAAGTACTGACCATTTACATAGCTTTCAGGCATGTCTAGGCCCAGTTGTATGAATAATTATAAACATTCAAATCCTTTAAAGTAAATTATTATTTTTACTATTTCTACAAATACCAATATAATATATTATTTAACAAACAAAATTAACATCAATAAACAAGAGAATAAACAATATGGTACCTATTGCATTTACAAAACTAGAGCTTTAAAATAAGATTTGAGAATACAACTGATGATAGATATTCTACTATGAGCATCATAGAATAATGTAACCTACAGGTATAAAACTTTTTAAAAAAAACCTGTATTATACAGTTTAAAAATAACGATTTGCGCAGATTTATTATGTTAAACACGGAGGAAAAATAAATTATAACTGTCGCTACTCCACCAACCCGTGGAACTTCTGGTCTGGATGGCTTAGTGGGATGGGTTAGGCTATGGAAAATAATTGTGGGGTTCATTTTGATCTTGATTATTGAAATATATTGTTTAATAGAAGAGAGTATAAATGTGATCTAGGTCTTTAGAACAAGTTGAAAGGGTTTGTAAAAAAGGTCCTCGTTCGGTCAGTGTCCCTACTCAGCAGTTCTTCGCCCTGACCTATCATGTATGTTACAACATTGACTGGTGTCTAACACACGACTGCTCGACTATGCGCGGATATGATACAACTCAGGCTTTCTAGATGGTTTGGGGCGTCCTCCTAAGTACAGAATAGGGACCTTAGCTGTAGGATATTCTCTTCACAAGTCAGTTAAACTTGGTAGCTGAATACGCGGAGTACTTTGAACTAGTCCCTCTAGCAACTGGTGTAATTTCCAGCCCCCTTTTCTCGGATAGCTCCAAAAACGCACTTTTATATACAACCAAAATAGGGCTTTTTTTCCACTGAGTTAATATTTATGTCAAACATATGTGTTGTGCTAGTTTGAAAAGCAATCTCGTTTTTACAAACGTAGCCTAATGTATGTGAGCAACTTCTGAAGTGAAACAATTGCCAGCAACGATTGCTAGATAATGAGTAGGTAGAGACGGGCAACGACACATTGTTAAATACGTACAGTCCATCACAACACCTGTCTATATCTTTGGAAGCAGTATCCCCTAACCCCTCACTTAGGACATTTTCAAGCTCTGTTTCACTGACGCGTTAGAAATGTGGACTTTCCAAACACGCGAGCAAAGAGCCAAAGCTAACTTTCAAAGCATACAACCTACTTTTACTTGCTTTTACTTGCTTATTGCTTGCTTGCGGGTTATTGTTGCTACATTAAATTTATTATCATTAGACATTACGAGTTTTTGTGAAGGTCGATTTAATTGT
>CABFVX010007176.1:0-32998 GCA_902151425.1 Timema shepardi
ATTCCACGTTAAACTGTAGGTCCTCCATTTCGTCTCGCAATCACCCTACCATTACACATTAGCGTAAGTGCGTATAACCCGAACGGTTAGTAGTACGCGGTAGTAACAACAATAATAATAATAATAATACAATGTAGAACAGTGGGTCTACGCCACCAAGGAAAATACACTACCTTAAAAAAAGGAAAAACGAACGGAACTTTCCTGTCTTTTTTTTTAATGACAGTATATAATTATATCGTCCTTGATTTAACATGGTTGCAATCTAGTGATTATGATCTACAATGACTTGGCTACTCTCATTTGTTTTGTCTGGGTATGTGGACTGACGTTAGCGCTGTCGCACACTTCGATTCCCGACAAGGCTAAAAATGCAAGGGCCGTAGCCGGGAGGGGTTCAACCCCCCATCCCCTCCCCTCGAAATTTTACGAACAAAATATATATGGATTTATTTATGGTTCAAACCATATCTAAATTAAGACACAAGTACAAATTAAGGGGCTGTGTTACCATAAAAAGCACTTCAGAGAGCTTCTAGAGGTGTTTACTATTTTTAAATTTTCCTATCTTTCAGCAGTTAAGGGGTTATGTTGCCATAAAAAGCAATTCAGAGAAGTTCTAGAGGTGTTTAATATTTATAATTTTTTTTTCTAGCTTCCGGCAATTAGGACGATGTGCCTCCCGAAATAATTGGTTGGCTACGGCCTTGTGAAAATGTATCACTTGTCTGTGCTATCGGCAATATATTCTACAGTAGCCCCATGGCTTCTTTGGTGCTGTCTGACAGCTTTATAAAGTTACCATAACAAATTACGTATCCCTACGCCGAACCAGATGATCTGCAAAAACATGTGTTTAGCAGCTGTCGCTTCTGACGGTCAAAATTTAGGTGTATCCCTAAATGTTGACTGTCAGAAGTCAGCTGTAAACTGTCAGTCAGCACCAAAGAAGTCATGGGGCTACTGTACCATGAAAGTAACGACCAACGAAGCGGATCATTACGTTCTTAACGTAAAACACCCAACTCCTGGTGCCAAAAATACATAGCGCGATAAGACAAGCAGAGGCTTATCGATGTGGCAAGATTGTTCAGATGTCGCCTAATCACCCGTGAGAGACTTTTTAGTTTGTATCCTGGTGGTGTCAAATATGCTCTATTATGATAATAATACTTAACACCACGTCTTACTAGCCGTTCAGGTTAAACACTCAAGTACTAATTACTCTAATGGGCTAGTAATTGGGAAGGTCAAATATATAGTAATACAACCCGCATTTGCGCGGAGGGAGAGTGGAAAATCATTTAGGAAAAAACCACCCCCAGTTCTCCCGAGCGAGATTCGAACCTCGATCTCCCCGTACTCTGCAGTCTAGCTCAACACGAAACTTGCGCGTCAGCTAAATACGCCACCGAGGCGGGTAATATGCTTTATAGTTTATATCAAATATATAATACATCGTAACATGTGGGACTCCCTTGAGCGGTGGATAGTAGACACAAAAACAATTGAAAAAAGGTTTATTTATATAAGCATGTTTCCCGTTTGACCTTGTTTCAAAGCTACAGAAAAGTGATTCCACTAAATTGTTTGTATAACACCCCCCCAAATTTTAGCCGAATAGCCAAAAATGTCTTTAACGAACGATTTCCTAACCGATGGATAGGTCACGCGTGACCTACTGGCTGGCCTCGTGTCGGTCGCTTGAAACCGATTGCTTACTCAACACTTTGTAAACGTATTCAAGAAGGCTGCCAACGAATCTGACAATTCACCTGATATTTTGTAAAGAGCGCGGCGTTTCGCGACACGACGACTGCGGGATTGCATCCAGACGGAAGTTGGCCATTTTGCGAGCACTTCCTATAAAGTAAAGCAGTTACAGCTCCACATTAATGGAGTACAAACAAGAGTCGCCCAGGTGCGGATTCAGGGGGGAGAAGGGGTCATTGGGTCAGTTGACCCTCCCTCCCTGTGAAAGTTAGAAAATTAATACAAAAAACAAAATGAAAGTTCAAATTTTAGAAATAAAATACAACATAGATAAATTGTATGAGGTTTTATCTTTTTTACGCGCAAACACCTCTTAAGCCGGGTCCACACGTGCGTTATTCGTCCACGTTTATTCAATGTTCGATATGACTAACGCAAGTGTGGAAATTTTCGTTTTCCCATAACAATATTCGTCGAGCATAGCAAGTAACGAACATTGTTCTGCGTAGAGACGGTAGACTACCACACATCAAAGAAGACTAATAATCTCACGAGAGCATATCATCCACGAATACCGAATATAGAGTATGTATAGACAGCAGGAGCGGCGAAACTGTGGGGGGTTCTGCTCCCCTGGAAATGATTTCACCCTCCCTGGGATAAATTATCTGACTAGATATTTTCAAATCTTCTGATATAATCGATTATGAACCTAAGAGATCGCCTTAAATTAAACTTCAAATTACTTCTAGATGCATTCTATTGTCAAAAATTTTCTTGAGAAGATCGCTTCAAATAACCACTAAACTAGAGGCATTTAACTGGCAGAAAAAGTTAAACGAGGAAAGCTCTAAATAGCTTCTAGATGCATGTCATTTTGAAGAATTTTCAGACGAGGACCACCCCAAATAGCCTAGTTTCTGAAGTAATTCAATTTTCAAAATTTAGTAGGTGGAAGACCACTTCCTAAGTGAAGAAATAGCATATAATGTATGAACGAATCTAATTTTAAATAAATGGTGCAGAACTCCGCATGAACTTTCTCGCTCTATTGTTTAGAAATGGAGATATTTACTCAATATTCATATTATGATAAACACTAGCAAACCTGAGAACAAATTGCGCTAGACATACGTAAAAAAAAATTTATTCGTGGTTTTAAATTATATAATATTATTTTTAAAGAATGAATGTCTTCATATGTATATTTGGACCAATAAAAAAGATCGATATTGGGTCCCCGAGGGTCAACATTACGTATTAAAATTTTGACTTCCGGTTAAAATTTTCGTCATTTTACTGGGAGATGCACATCTTATGGTTATTGCATTGCTATTAAATTACTCTTTTATAAATTTTGACCAATAAAATAGGTAGGTAGACTATTGAGTCTAAAATGAGAGAGAATCGTCATGGCCGATTTTGAGAAAATTGATTTTTTCTCTTTTCACCCTTTTTTAGTAAACTGCTATTAATTTTAGGGTTAGACACCCACACAGACAGATGGTGATGCAAAAACCACTGTTTAGGGTTCGGGGGGTCATGAAACGGCCGACATCCGTCAACATCTCGGGCTAGATTTTTTTGACGGTCGTAATACTTTACCTTAAAGTGTTGGCTAAGTTAAAAGAAATATATATTTGTGTATAGCTTGAAAATTTTTTGTTTTATAAAAATATATTTCAAGTAAAAGATGTTTACTATAAATAGATCCACACGTATCTCAAAGACTTACGGAGATAGAATTAAAAATTAGAATTCACGCATCAGACCGGGACACTTAAAGCTATTTTGAAAAAAAGTTGAGACTAGCCATTTGGTTTTTAATAATAACCAAAGCTTAGAAATAAAATCTAATCAAAACTGTTAAGGCCGAATCCAAACCACGGTGGAGGCCTGGCACTCCACACATTCACAAGTTGTGATTAATACACGTCTTGTCAGAGGTGAAGGAAGGGTTTGGCAATCGGATAGATCTGTGCCGGGACCGAGGATTGAACCCCGCACTCCCAGCACAGATGTCTGACGCCTTACCCCTAGACCACAAGGTCACCCTTCCGCCTTTATGGAAACTACCCTTAATTTTAGGATTGGATATCCAATTCCAAAAACCCCTCGGGGCAAACCTATGAAAACCCTATATACCAAGTTTTAGTCCAATCGGTAAAATAGTTTAGGCTCTAGTTGGAGGTACAGACAGACAGACAAACGGCATTGCGAAAACAACTTTTTAGGGTTCGGGAGAGTGGGGGAATAGGGGGGTGTCATGAGACGTCGACATCCATCAAAATCTAGAGTTCAATTTTTTTTGACGATCACAATACTTGCTCTACCTGTGTAAGGTAGCGAGAAAGTAACGAGAAAGTAATTGGTCCATACTCTCTCTCCAAGGGTTCGCTTCGCGCTGGGCGAGCCTATATAGAAGCTGAGTAAAGGTGAGTTCACACGTACGGTGGAATTTGAAAGCAGTATAATAAGTCAGCTCCGCTTAGTTGTGCAGCTGTTTACACGCTCGCGGAAAGTTGGGAATCTCTATTTACCCATGATGCATTGGAACGTAATAAAAACGGAAATATTACCATCAGTGCAAGTAAATGTATTTAAAATAAAATTAGAGGTTTTACCTACTCCCAGAGTTTGATTTTGTCATCGATAAAACTCATGGCTTCCAATAAACTGTCGTTTTCTATCATCACTTTTAAGATACGCCATATTGAGAACGTGCTGTTTTTTTAAATATATATATATATAAATAACGGATGTTGTTTGAAAGTTTGCACATGCACTATCGGTTCTTCTTGTCGGGTTTTCTGTAGAAGCGCTGGAAAAGTTGAAATTATCTCTACTCGAGCAGTGCGGGCTACGCTGGACTTCTTGTGATTGGATTAGAGCTGTCACGTGACCAAATCTCAGCACTGTTCGAATTTTACAATGAACGTGTGAATCCGCATTCATCGTCACACCTCGAGCTCAGACAACATATTTTTTTTGCATTTTTGCTCCCTCCCGTCCCTTCCCCTACCTTTCACAACCGGTTTTTTGTCTATCCTTCACCAGTAAAATATTGCTGTCTCTGTAAAGTGAAGAGAGGGACCAAGAAAAAGTGCGATCTGTTCTTGAATTGAAACCAGTTATCGACCTACTGGCAGGCCGGGAGATGATGGTCTGCTGTGACAGTGTTCCCTTGTCTTACTGCCAGGCCGGGAGATGATGGTCTGCCGCAACAGTGTTCCCTTGTCTTACTGCCAGGCCGGGAGATGATGGTCTGCCGCGACAGTGTTCCCTTGTCTTACTGCCAGGCCGGGAGATGATGGTCTGCCGCGACAGTGTTCCCGTGTCTTACGGCCACGCCGGGAGATGATGGTCTGCCGCGACAGTGTTACCTTGTCTTACTGCCAGGCCGGTAGATGATGGTCTGCCGCGACAGTGTTCCCTTGTCTTACTGCCAGGCCGGGAGCTGATGGTCTGCCGCGACAGTGTTCCCTTGTCTTACTGCCAGGCCGGGAGATGATGGTCTGCCGCGAAAGTGTTCCCTTGTCTTACTACCAGGCCGGGAGATGATGGTCTGCTGTGACAGTGTGTTCTTGTCTTACTGCCAGGCCGGGAGATGATGGTCTGCTGTGACAGTGTTCCCTTGTCTTACTGCCAGGCCGGGAGATGATGGTCTGCACGCGACAGTGTTCAAACTCCCCGTAAACCAGGCTAGACTGACTCCTTTGTCCGCCTGACCACTGGTGTGGGTCTCGACACACATTAAAAGAGTCGGTGAGCCATTGGGCGCACCCTCCTGGCACTTCCCCTCTCTGAACAGACCTTCTTGTGTAGACAGTTATCGCCTCATCAGTCCATTGTTCTCTTGGTTGTGTTACGGGGGCGATACGGGTTATGTTGACAGGATGTACCGTAAACTGACTCACATACCGACCGCTACAAGCTTCATGACAACTGACAACTGCTCTAGTCACGCGTCTAAAATACTTGCATTGTCCTGATGTCAGCCTTATCTCCTCTTTCCATATATTTACGGTGTATTGAGGGGGAAAGCGAGTTAGAGCCATTATATTTGCAGTGTATTCTTTAGAAAATACAACAATTTTTTTTTGGGTTAATACTATTAATACTTAGCACCGCGGCTTACTATTCGTTCGGGTTATACGCTTAAGTGCTAATTAAGAATTAGGAAGGTTGAATATAAAGGAAGTGAACCCGCATTTGCGTGGAGAAAAAAAACATTTAGTAAAAACCACTCCCAGTTCATCCGAACGAGATTCAAACCTCGTTCTCCACCATCCTGGGCAGTTTAGTTCAACATGAAACTAGCGCGTTAGATAACTACGCCATTTTTTGGTAAAAAAATAAAATAAAGTATTTCTCCAGTAGAAACATAGTTTTATTTTCTACATATGATGACGTCAACAGTTGTTAAATATCTGTCATAGATATCATTGGCGGCGGCGGTTGAACTTGATAGACCCCTTCTCCAATTTTTGTATATTGTGTTATTTTTATAAACTATTTGGAGAAATATTCCCCTGTATTTTTTTTAAATGAAATTTGGATAATTACTTCTAGAAGCTATTTAGAGTGGTCCCCGTCTTGAATTAAAAAAACAAGCGTTCTTGCACCGAGTCATGGATGCTCTCTTACCCTTAAAATTCTTATTGTTTCTCTTTAAACAGTTAGAGGCCTCTTTTATATAAGCTATTTGAAATGGTCTTCTGTGGGTTTTTTTTAATCGAATATATTTAAAAGTAATTCGGAGTTTGATTTAAGGTAATCTTGATCCGATAATTTCAGAGGATTTGAAATATATCGAGGGTCGGTGTTCAAGAAGTGTGAACAGGCCTCGCTCTAGCCAGCTCTAGTGTTCAGTCAGAAGGTTTTCAAACACCAAGGTTCATAACGAATCTCTTGTACCTATACTGAATAAGACGGGGTATTCCCGTTATGTTGACCCACTTCATTTGGTGGATGACTCATGTGACTCATGTGTCACTCTCTTACCTGGCTCAAAAGCTCAAAAATATAAGAGGAGACAGGTATCAGTAGAGGTTTTTGGTTGCGTTTAGGCAACGTCGTGATTGTCAAAGAGTTTGATTCCTTATTACTGATTGTTGATTATCATGACGTGCTACACACATTTTCAATAGCGAAGCAGCAATTTATGAAAGCTGATAATAGTCGAAGCAAATGATTTTGATTAAATATTAAACTTATTTTTTTTGGCACGACGTATTACTACCCGTTCGGTTTATACGCTTATATACTAATTGCGCTAATAGTTTTAAGATGACCCGCCTCGGTGGCGTAGTTATCTAACGCGCTTAGTCGTGTTGAGCTCGACTGCCGAGGACGGGGAGATCGAGGTTCGAATCTCGGTCGGGTGAACTGTTTTTTTTAATGGTTTTCCACTCTCCCTCCACGCAAATGCGGGTTCACTTCCTCTAAATTCAACCTATCCATTTACTAATCCATTAGCGTAACTTAGCACTTAAGCGTATAAACCGAATGGGTAGTAAGACGTGGTGCTAAATAATAATAAAAGTTTTAAGGAGTAGGAAGGTAATATTTAGAGGAAGTATACTCGCATTTGCGTAGAGAGAGAGAGTAGAGAACCACTTGATAAAAAATACTTTCAGTACGCCCGGCCGAGATTCGAATCTCTATCTTTCCGTCACCGGCAGTCTAGTTTATTGCAAGAGTAGCGCGTTAGACCACGCTGCCACCGAGGTGGGTACCTTCTTATTAGTTGCATTATCGGTTGTGCAACCGCCTCTACTTCAGATAATGTATAGTTATTATATTTTTATCCCGTGAATCATTGAATAGTGCTGTATAAAAAAAAAGACCTGACAAATAAACGTCCGTTAGAGGTTTCCCTTTATTTCCTCCATTGGTTGTCAGCTTCCGGTTGGTCTCATGAATGGATAACACGATTAGAGGGAGACACATTTTATCGACACCCGTTTCCAGAAGTAATTTCAATGTATCGCGTTTTAAAACTTTATTTCTTTATTTAAAAGACCAATTCTGTTGTATTTGAAAATTAGGAGACATGCCGGCTCCCTTTACCCGATAGTAAGCTAGCCTTCACAACAGCAGGTTGCTAGGAGTTCTATTAGTTAGTTTTAACACTAGTGACAAGGGGTCCAAGAAGCAAGGAGTAGGTCATATATAAGCAGCTTGTGCGTATAAATCCAGCCAGAAAAAAATATAGTAGTATCACACGGAACATATTAATTTTCAGCGAGAAAATCTCATAATGTAACAGCACTGGCTCAGGCTTTCCCCGTCAGTTCGGAAATGAACACAACTGTATCCATGCCAATTTTATAATAATATAAGTGCAACTAATAAAATAAATCGTGTGCACTGTTAAATCTCTACTAATTTCGACAGTCAACCAATCAGTAATCCTACAGTGAGAAATGTAAAAATGAGATCGTCATAGACGTGTGATAGATAACAAGTGCGTAGTAAGACATGCACGCGTCATCATCATCATCATCATCATCATCATCATCCTAAAACTAGATATTAAAATTACTGCCCAACCGTAAGGTGTACAAGGGTCCACATCCGCATCATCATCAGTATATTATTATTATTATTATTAGCACCGCGTCTTACTACCCGTTCGGGTTATACGCACTTACGCTAATGTGTAATGGTAGGGTGATTGTGAGATGAAATGGAGGACCTACAGTTTAACGTGGAATCCGAACCACGGTGGAGGCCTGGCATTCCCCACATTCACAAGATGTCTTGTCAGAGGTGAAGGAAGGGTTTGGTAATCAGATAAATCTGTGCCGGGACCGAGGATTGAACTCCGGCCGCCAGCACAGAAGTCTGACACCTTACCCCTAGACAGCCAGGTAACCTTATCATCAGTTTAAAAACCGGTATCACGATAATTGGTGCCCAATCGCGGGGCGAATATCACTATAATATTAATAACATGTTAGCACTCCTTGCCCGTAGTTACCAGAAAATTAAACTTCAGATAGCTTCTAGAGGCATTTCAATTTCGGAATTTTTCTTAACCGGCTACATTTGGGGGAGTACGGCCTTGGAATAGAACCTAATTTAGAGGTGGTACATGTAGAACCAGACATCTTAAGGTGGGGACGTAAGGGACGCGAGAAAAGGGTAAGTGTTTTTACAGTTTTTATAGCAAAACTTTTTTTGCTAAAATAAATAAATATTGCCCCAGTATAAACATAGTTTAACTATCTTCACACGGTGATATCAACAGTTGTTGAATATCTGTCATGAGCATAGCGACATTAGATGAGAAACTTTTTAAATGAAGACAAAGAGTTGTCATTAAATTCCAGCATACCCTTGACAGATATTCATGAACTGTTGATATCACCATGAGAAGAAAATTAAACTCTATGTTTTTACTAGAGTAATATTTGATTTGTTTTTACCAAAAAATGTGTGCTATAAAAATATAAAAACAACAACCATTACTAAAGTTGTACAATTTTTAAATATTTGAGATTCTAAATAATATTTAAAATTCGGATTCGAACCGTCTCTAATTATTCTATTGTTAGATATATTCTTTATAAAAACAATCAAAAATGGCAGCTGCGGATCACGTGACGTTATGAATCCGTGAAAATTAGAGCATTTCTAGCTTTCAGATAAGGTTCTTTATATAGCAAATTGAACGTCTTTAACAAAGAATGAGGAACTACATTGCTCTCAGCCGAGATTTGCCCCCGAGTCTTCCACACCAATATTCTAGCTCTCTCTCTCTCTTACATTGCCGTGACCTTGAGAAACCTCGACGGAACATACCAGCTGAGGTCGATTCGTGATCGGAGAGGTTGTAACTGACGGCTAGAAGAAGATTTGGATTGCAAACAAAGACCGAAAGTCACAAATGTCACTGCTATATTATTAATAAAAATTGTTTTATCAAACGAGTTTAACGATACTTCCTTAAGGATTACTATATAAACTATAGTTAGCCTTTTAGTAACTTATTGAAAGAACAAAATATATCGGGTGACTTGGCGGTCCAGGTGTAACGTGTCAGACTTCTGTGCTGGCGGTAGGGGTTCAATCCTCGGTCCCGGCATAGATTATTTGAAATTATAAAATCCAACAGTTTCTTAGATAATGACAAATATCCTTTTTTTTAAATCGAGGGGCTGGGAAATAATGGGAACAAAGATGCTACTTTTTTCTCTCAATATGTTTCTGTAACAGTGTATATTATTTCATTTATACTCGTCGATGGAATGTTTCTGCAACAATGTATATTGTTTCGTTTAACATATATTACTAGTTTTGAGTAAATATCTCCATTTTTAGATAAAGGATCACACTGTACTTTTTTTTTCAAAATTTTTATAAATGTTTTATTTGCATGTCTGTCTGTTATTTGTTCCTGTGCCCAGGTCTACAGCCCTAGCCGTTTGATGGAATTTATCCTTATCGGATGTAATTTTCACTCGCCTATTCACGCAAATACGGGTACACTTCCTATATGTTCAACCTTTATTATTCTTAACTATTTAACGTAATTATATGCACGTAGACCGAACGATTAGTAGGCTAAGATAAAACATAAATGTAGTTATTTATAAAACTTATGAAGCCGTTAGGGATATTTTCATGTTTTCCTTGTTAAATATTCATGGCATCGTGTTTTTTGTTTTGTTCTAGGACTAGAAGCGGATGTGACGCGTCTGTTACGTTCTCATCGCCGACCACAATGGAGGAAAGTGAAGAAACTAATATAGTCGCCGTCGCATTCGATAAGAAGCGTGTGAAGATGGACAGGTCAATCAGTCTGGAGCCGAGCAACAAGAGAGGCTTCAGGTTCACTCGAGCCGTCAAAAGCTTGAAGGTGGAGAAGCCCTTCACGGTCATGAGAAACAACAACACGACCCCCGGCATCCGGAACCGGTGGCTAAGCTACCACGTCAAAGGCACTTCCGACATCTCGGACGTGCAGATGGAGGACGGGACTAGCGCCGGGTTAGTGAACCACGGCCAGTCGCCTCCGCCTTTCGACGACACCGTCTACTTCGAGAGCTTCGAGGATGTCTCTACCAGTAATGAGCTGAGCGTGAAGATATGTTCAGATTACATCAGACAGAATCTCTTCGAGATGATGAAGACCTCCGCGGGTAACGACCAACTGCTGCAGAAGATAGAGGCCGGAGAGGTGACAGGCGATAACGTCGGGCGGGTGTTCGCGACGGCTAGCCAGATGGAGAAGAACATCGCCTTGCTCTGGAGCGCGTACCTCATACTCAAAGACGTCGTGGACGGTCTGTTGAATTGTGGGGCGGACATCGGATTCTGCGAACCTTCTGAAGGTTTCAGCGCCTTGCATCTGAGCGCTTTCAGCGGTGGGCTGGAGTGTTGTAGGCTCCTCATCGACAAAGGGGCCTCCGTCAACCTGAGGATGAAGTCCTACTCGCCCCTTCACAGCGCCGCGTTTGGAAACGCTCCCGATGTGGCCAGGCTGCTGATCAGATGCGGTGCAAAATCAAACATAAACTCCGAGAGGCATGGTAACGGGGATGGTCTCTACGGGAGCCCTCTTCATTCGGCGGTCAAAGCCAACGCCGTGGAATGCATCCAGCTGTTGATCGACGAAGGCGGGTGTGACGTGAACGAGAGAGGACCTAGCGGCAATTCACCTCTTCACTGCGCTGCCGACCTAGGCCATGAGGATTGTCTGAAGATCCTTCTGGAAAGCGGAAAGGCCGACCTCAACGTGAGGACGAGGGACAAGGAATGCACGGCTCTGCACCTCGCCGCCGAGGATGGTTACATCAACTGTGTGACCCTCCTCTTAGAGAAAGGGGCGGAGGCTGATGCAAGGAACTACCGTGGTCAAACCCCGCTGCATCTGGCGGCGAAGAACCAGTCTCTGGAGTGCGTTGAGACACTACTGAAAGTCGGTGGCTGCGACGTGAACGCTGTCGATAATGACCATCGCACGCCCTTGCACGCGGTAGTTTGTAAGACGTTGTTCGCGCTCGACATAATCGAAACATTGATCAGTTGGAGAGCCGACGTGAACTTCAGGGACAAGTACGGCTACACCCCGTTGCACGTCGCGGCCCTGAACGAACTGTCGCAGTGTGTCGAGACGTTGATATATCACGGCGCAGACGTCACGGCCAAGAGTAACAACGGGACCTCAGCCCTGAACATAATAAGGCGCAAGACGCCGGTAGCTCTCAGGATGATTTATCAGAAACTGGACAGTTCTATCTCCATGCACGACCCAGAGGCAGGGAACAGAGAAGTTGAACTCAAGTTAGACTTCCGTGTTCTCCTTACACACCCCAAGGAAGGTGAGATCTGCTTCCTGAGCACTTTTGTTGAAGAAGGGCAAAAAGAGATTTTGGAGCATCCTCTTTGCCAAGCTTTCTTACATTTGAAATGGCAAAAAATCCGTAAATACTATTTAACTAGACTGATTCTGTACGGTATTTTTGTCATGGCTTTGACTTGTTATGTTTGGGCAGCTCTTGCTCATGACTGTTACATGGTGGCAATGAATTATACACTTAATAACGAGTCAATTATAACTCCAAACTGTGAACGTTTCATCGGATCAAGTTTTATTAGTAATTATCCAAGGACTGTGGAAATTATATGGTATGTGCTCGTGTTTATAACCATATGCGAGATCATCAGGAAACTCTATGGGATCTCTGGGTATACATATAGTTTTATAATAAACTATCTGTACCAAGTGGAGAACATTGTGGAATGGTTTGTAATAATTAGTGTTTTTTTGGTGTCCTTTGTTTATACTAAGCAAACCCACAGTTGGCAGAACCATATCGGCGCCATTGCTGTACTGTTAGGTTGGACCAACCTGATGGTGTTGATCGGGCAGCTACCCATGCTGGGTTCTTATGTGGCCATGTACACCAAAGTGCAATGGGAGTTCCTCAAACTGTTGGTAGCCTACGCCTGTCTATTAATTGGCTTCACGATAAGCTTCTGTGTCATATTTAATCACTCCAAGTTTTTCAAAGACCCTCTCATAGGCATAATCAAAGTCCTTGTTATGATGACGGGGGAGCTGGATTTCGGCGACTTTTTGTTACCAAAGAAGCCGGAAGAGAATCCTTTGGCCGTCACCGCACAAATCACATTCGTGCTATTCTTGCTTTTTGTCACCGTTATCCTGATGAACTTGCTTGTAGGTATAGCTGTCCATGATATTCAAGGCCTCAAGAAAACAGCAGGCCTCTCAAAACATGTCCGCCAAACTAAACTCATAGCTTACATCGAACTGGCTTTGTTCAGAAGCTATCTACCCAAGTATTTCTTAAATCTGTTGCAATGGACTGCGCTCGTCTCCCCCTCGGCCTACAGGGTGGTTTTACAAGTAAAGCCTCTCAATCCCAGAGAGAAGAGGTTACCTCCAAGCGTGCTACATAAAGCGTACGAAGTGGCCAAGATCCGGAAGAAACAAGTGTTTACAATATCTTCGCAAGGGTCCAATGCCACCACTTCAACCTACCTTAAGTCCATCGCGTCCACTTGGTGCTCGAACAAGAAAACTTCGGTGAGTGCTGCAGGAGACTCGGAAACCATCACTCAGTTGAGGAAAGAGATCGAAGACATGAAGTTGATGCTTGATAAAAATGAAGAAACTATGCAGAAATTGCTCTATAAAAATGAAGCATCCATGCAGCGATTGCTCGATTTAAATGAAACTACCGTGCAGCGATTGCTTGAAGCTGTTAGTAAAAAGTGTAGTGAATGTTAGAATCTGTACAGATTGAAGTTGTGGAGTTATGATTAGGGCATCACCTCATTGAAGACTCGAATTGTTTCAAAGCCAATTGACCAATCACGTCCCTGTGTCATTTTCTCAAACTATAAACTCACCAATATCGGGAAGATATTACTCTTTTTTCCACCATGTAATGGTGTAACTGTGCAATAAACTGTGTATTGCTTGTCTCTATACTGGAAAAGGTATACTGAAGGTACTGTTGTAACCTCACCATATAAGGATAGTCAGAAAGTTTCGATTTGTTACTATACAACATGTAGCAGCATTTACATAATAGATCAGGTGATCCGTCTTTAGACAGGTTCATTGCCTTGTCCAACTTGAGGCCCCCCAGCATTCCCTATTAGCAGGGTGTATAGAAAATAAAATAAATAAATATTTACATACATGTTTACTTTATCTACAATGCACGAAAAAAAAAGATTAGTACCAAATTTATGATATGGTTCTGTCAAATTTTTTATTACTGAATATTGCCCACTGACGTGACTGATTTAGAAAACTTAATATAATATTATGTTTGCCACTTCTAATAAACCTTCATACATGTATAAGTATTGACTATCTGTGTATAAAGAAAATGTTTCCTAGAAATGCATATCCGCAGACATAAAAACTGAGAAATTTGTCTTAAGAATTCTAAATTAAGAACACACTTAAAAATGGCTCAATGTTTCAATTATTTTAATCCATTTTATAAAGGTGTGAGTAAAAAATAAGATGTTAAGTATTTTATTAATCACCAATAGGCCTATGTCAATTAAATGTATAATCAAATGATTATGGTTCATTTAATCATTCAACAAACTAATGTATATGTTCACTATAGGAACAAAAAAGGTCAACAACATAATTATGCTTTTAGTTTATTATTGTTTAGAAGCAAGATTATTTACTTTTGCTGTATATAAGATATTTTTGTATACTTAGTGACTTAGTTATTTTTTAAATCTAATTTTGTATATTTTGTTAAATAAAAAAACAAATAGTTGATTATATTTAAAACATTTTTTTGGGGCATTTATAGCAATAACCACTTTAATTTAATTTTAGCACAAATTATTTTATTGAAGAAAATGTTTGGTGAGCTGGGTACTCATGTCAAACTGTGATGGAAGTTGAAAAGTTTAAGGACATCATAAATAAATTCAATAATTGATTTGGTAGATACATTTTAGTAGAACCGCAAAGGTGTTAATACAACCTAAGGTGTCAGTTTCACAATAGACTGGTTTGTTGGCGAGTGTGAAGGTCAAGGTTCGATACTCGGCTGGATATATTGGGACTGGATTTCATTTATCTGCTAATCACGTTACTTTCTTAATCCTCACCCCATTATTTATTAGTATTACTATATATTAATTTTTGATACATAGTTATCAAGTAAAATTTCACTTTCCCGTGGAATGCCAAGTACAGAGAAAGTCTTGTGATAATGACATGTAAAATCTTGGATTTAAATGGAAATGTTCTTTTCATGTCACAACAATTTTAATAAATAAGGTGTTTTTTTTGCTTGTCTGTCTAAGAAATGACTTATCTAGAGCTTAGATACAGCCCAATTTTCATAAAAGTTTTCTCTGACATAGAGAAAAGATATGAGATCTACCTTTATGTATTTATACATAAAATAACAATAAAAATATAGTAAAATGTAATCAATGTTGACTGGAAACAGATACTTTGTTCGGATCAAAAGAATATTTATGATTAAGACCAATACAGTTTAGTTTTGACAGTTAGCGTTGCTATTAGACCTTTAGTCCAATTTTCATAAGAAGCTATAAAAGTTAACATATTCTGAACATTGAAAAATGAATGACACCTGGACACGAGAATCTAACCCGGGACTTTTGACTTAGTACGCCAATGATCTAACCACTGAGCTATCCAGGAATCGTCCCGTGCCCAGGGTCAATCTTCACTCATATTTTAAGGCAGAGTTTGTGATAAAAGATAAGTTAGATCTACTTTCACATATTCATACATTAAGTTGTGTGATTTGCAGCTGTAATTTTTGATAGTTATTATAAATACCGATGTAACACTAATAATATAGAAAATATTAATTCTGAGGAAAAAAAAGTGCTCTGCTCATATTTTACAAAATAATTTCTCTATAAAAATTGGCCTGTAGTAACTAATATTTTTTTATTTCTTATTTGTGAGTTTTTACCTTGCTTACTAACTAAACAACATTATCATGTTTTGTTTATAAATTATATCTTATAATAAGAGTTTATAGTAGTCTAAATTCAGCACAAGATCGAAGATCATCAGTTGATCTTTCTACAAAATTAAAAACGTAAGAAGCAAAGTGTATTCAATTAGTAAGAATCCTCTTAGATATTGCATCAGCTTTAAATAGTTTGATCATGTTTATTTATTTAACAAGTAAAAGTGAGATACATTTCAATTTTTTTTAAAGGTAACTTTCTAAATTATGCCCATTTATAAATGTAACTATAGTTTTTTAAAACTAAACTAGTTCTAAGTAGTGGCATTGTTATTTTAATGTTATTTTTATATATTTGGAAGAAGGTAAAGGAAAGGTGGATGGTAAACATATAAAAGGGAACAATGTTCTACAATTTTTAACTAATTTAACTGTCCGTTTACGTTCTGTTTGAACTGAAAGGAAGCAGTCCTACCTTGATGTATTGCACTTTAGCCCTGCCTTATAAGCTATGCCATAGTGGAAACATTCATGGTAAGTTTGCTTCCTTTTCGGATAAACAAAGGGTACCAATCATAAACTTCATATCATAATAGTAGAAAACTTAATAAATATCTAATCAAATAAGAATGTAAAAGAATTGTTCTATATACCCTCTGATGGTTTTATTCCAATATTTTAACAGTGACCTTTAAAAAAACTTAAAAGGGGTAAACTATTTGGTATTTATCGAGGTTTCAAAAAGTGTCCACACCCCTAGATTAAAAATTATTACCAGGACAGTAAAACATTTTACTCTACAATTTTGTTTTAGTATATATATTAAGCTAGTCTTTTTAAATCAATGGCCGGAAATTTCCGAGTGGTATATTTTCCCATTTTATTTTAAATAATTGAATAAATAATTTTAAGACATATTACCATAAATACTTTTTTTTAACCTAAACTCCTATTTAAAAAAATAATTACGTTATCACAACTTAATGACACCAATAGTGCTTAAGGCTACACTTAAAGTGAACTATTAATTACTAAATTTCAACTACAGTGTAATTTTACAAAGTGATAATGTCATAATCTGACACATTGCAAATCAATGAGCTTATAAATGGCCGACATCACCTCCTCTTGCCAAAACCAAAATGGCCAGTTTTTGATCCATCACACATTACATTAACGGGGTCAACTCGCCCTCGTTAACACCAACTTAGCAACTTAGTGGCTACAATCTAGAAAACTGAGATTAACGGCCTGAGGGGTCGTTATGCTAACCACAAGAAAGCCTCGTTCCGCAGAAGTTGGCACTACCTTCGCCTACAGATGGTGGCTGCTTCGGTCAGTATGGCTGGATTGTGAGCCGATGCCACAGAGTTTATATTTTACTCATTACATTATTTCACACGTGTTGAAATTTAACTGTCAACAGTGAACTTGATTTTAACATTCAATAGTTCTAACTAACTAATGAGTTACATTTCATTGAGAGGTTTCAAACCTAGAATGTTCATGCCTTGTTGAAGGACTCTTCTGGAGGAGTGGAACAATAGAAGTCGCTGGGATGCGATGTGTGGATCCTGATCTTTGATCCTTAGCACTTTGAACGCTTGATTGGTCAAGTTACTGAAAGATAAAACAATCACTTTGCACTGTACATATATAGAGAACTTTGCAAGATTAAACACATTTAGAGGAACATTGTTTGATATATAGCTAGGGAGCGGATTCTTAGGCACCAAAAATATTTTAAAATAGGCAGGCAAATTGGCACTAAAAATATGGGATTTATTTAGGCTCCAGAATAGGCACACAAGAGGCAAAGTAAAATTGATTTTACTGGCTACTATTTTTTTTACCTACAGCTAATTCACATTGTTGTTATTTTTCTCAAGCACAACTCACTACTCGTTTGGTTTATAAGCAAATGTTGGACTAATTACGCTAATATGTTAGGGGTTAGGAAGGTGGAATTTAGAGGAAGTGTATCTGCAATTGCATGGAGGAGGACGGAATTATTTTTTTTAGTTAAAAACACCTCAAGTACACCGGACCGAGATTTGAATCATGATCTATCCTTCATCGACAGACCAGTCTATTGCGAGTGTGATGCCTTAGCCCATTCGACCACTGAAGCTAGTAGCATGATATTAATCAATAGATAATGTTCTAGATTTTCAGTATGAAATAGGTTATATTTTCTAATAGAATGATTTATTTAAGTTGAAAAGCTGAGTTCCACTTCACACGATGTCAAGAGACAAAATTTCAAATTTGCCGTTTCTGAAGAAGTTGAACATTTTCCCTGAAATGGCATTTTGTTTCCTCCCAAAATGTCTGCCACTTCTCCCAGCCTACTCCAAACATGTATGCCACAACTTACAATTTTTAAGAAACTGGATTCTATCTTTCTGCAAAAAAAACCCATACCTTATGACAAAAGAAAAGCGGCCAAAGCACTTTTCATAAAAGAGACAAAAACCAAAATAAGAGAAAATTATGGGCAGCATAAAATTAACAATACAACATATATATCTCAACTGCCTATATTTAACAATCAAAGAAAATAAAAAGAAAATAGGCAAAATCCGGTCTGTATAAATAACAAACAATCTTTGTAGGTTAAATTCATACTCCAGCTTACTAACTGTTAGGGTTATATGTTTATTCACTAATTATGCTAATATCATTAGGGATTAGGAAGGTTATATTTAGAGGTGGTGTACCCACATTTGTGTGTGGATGGAAAGTGAGTGGCAAACCATTTCGGAAAAAAGCCCCCAGTTCACCCGACCAAGATTTGAACTCAATCTCCCCGTCATTGGCAGTCCAGCCTACTGCGAGAGTAGCACCTTAGACAATGCGACCAACAAAGCTAAAAACCATACTCTATCCCTAAAAGGTTATATAAAAAATATCTAAAAAAGAATGTGAATCCATATTAATAAAATTAAGAGTTAGTCTGTCATAAGCATGGCACATCTAACGCATGCAAAGAGCTGACATTTTAAAATTAGTAAAACTTGTGCACAAATATGTGCACCACGAAGCTGGAATTTTAAATTTATGATTTAGATATTTTTAAATCTATTAAAAACTAGATCAGTAGAAATATAATGAAGATAATTTTTTTTTCCCTGTTTGTTTGAAGCAAAAAAAAGTGTTGCTTGGTGTAACCAATCAATTCATTGCATGGTTACCCTGGGAAAAGCCTGGTACATAAAGTAGTAGGCTATATTATAAATATCTGTTTAAGGAAAACCTCTAATCTATTTGCAATAGAGGAAAAAGAAGTCATTAAGAACAAGAACAAAACCAAAATCGGTTCATTTTCTGCAATTGTTAGCATTGTAAAGTGAGCTGTGTTCTTCTCTTCATAGTAGAAGGTGGAATATAGTATAGGAAGTAATATATTTGTGAATTTAATTTTTCTACTAAACCTCTTTCCTGTAAAATTCTCTATGTTAAAAGGTTTAAATACATATATTGGTTAAAAGTGGGCTTGGAAAATATGATTCATTTTTAATAACAATTTCAAAGAAACAAGTCTTGAGAAATATTAACTATATTTTATTCTCTGTGTTGTTTATATGAGTAATGTATACATAAAAAAATTAACCTACATTATCATTTACTCAAATCTAAACTTAAGGGTTCCTTAAAGTATGTCTTAACTTAACAATTATCCAGGTTTGTCCCTTGTTAATAACAAGGTAAGAGTAACTCTTAGAACTGGAGGTTGCTGGATAAACCACCGGCAAAGCACAATAGGTCTAAGATTGCGAATGCCACATTTTAAATTTAATGAAAGCACGTCATCGATCATTGCACTTCAAATAAGAGATGATCGACCAGCTTGGTGATATTGGTTTGAATCAGTGTTTGAACACAAATGCAGCAGTGATTCAGAATCTTCACAATTAGTGTAGTCCCAAGACACTAGTAACCCCCACTTGTATTAATTAAGCGCCTGTAAATATATATTTTATTTCTAAAGTTACATACCACAGCCTGAAGAGATAGCTGACAAGTACACAGGCCTCTAACTCTTCATGAGATTTATTCAGAACTTCATCGAACCTACAGAAGAAAAATGTTATTTTTTCAAGCCCACACAATCATACACTTCATATATTTACATGAGTGGGCTAGGGATAAGGAAGGTCGAAAAAAAGGTCAAGTTTGAAATCCCAGATGAGTGCATCAGGGGGCAGGTTTCTTATTTTCTTGCCCCACTAATGTGTGTGCATTTCCTTTACATTTTTTAATTCCTAAATTTTCACAATGATACCTTTATTAATTTTGTTTTAAGCTTAAAACAAATATTTAGGAGTAAGAACAAATAAAATCGGGTCTAGAACTGCTTAATCACCAAAAACAAGTTTTTATTACATTAAAGTATAGCAATAAAAGGGTTAGTATTTACTTGATAATGAATTCTTTGAGCCAGATGTAAAATGGCTCTAATAATCTTTTACAACTTTCAATCTGTAATTTTTTTTACTCTTCATCTTTGGTTATAAGATTGTTGTATTCTTCCATAAACTTCACACCTCTTTCTTTGGTGTTATTGGCAACTGTTAGGTTTTTGACTACTCTAAGGCTATGTTAATAATCATGATCACAAGATCACGAGCAATACAATCGGACAATATTTTAAACCACTTAAATAAATTGGATGTACTTTTTGACACAATATTTGTGTGCAAATTCAGTCATTTCCTCAAAATGAAAATTTAAATGCTCAGAGTAACAATTACTTTATTCTTTTTGTTTAAATGCTTTGACACTCATTACTTTTTGCTCGACACATAAAAAATTGCTAACACCACCGTTTCTTCAGTAAGATACTATAAATGAGCACAGATGTTTGTTGTTGTTGCTTGGGAAATCTTTTAATTTATTTCATTGTAAAAATAAAGGTCCTTTGAAAACATAAAATATAAGGCTTTGACTGTATTCAAAAGCCGATTTTCAGTAAGCAAGTTATAAATAGCTGCTGCCGTGTTTTCTCCACTGCTAGAAGAAGAGGGACTCCCAAAAGATGCTCTTGTCCGTTAGCAGAAATAATTACTGGAAGCCTGTCAACCTTCTCCTTTCCAGTTATTGATGGAAGCAGCTTTTCATCCCAATGGATGACAGAACAGCAAACTCCAATTAAAGCACGCTCGACACAAAGCTTTTGATGGCATCAACATTTAATAATTCCATGTGCCAAAACATGAAGACTAGTCTGTCCACTAAAGTACAGAAACATAAATCTTACAAGCTATTGAATTGAAAATGGACGTAAGATTTATGTTTCAGAACTACAAACTAGCCTACATGTACCATAAAATCATTAAATATTTAGTAATATGTTTAATATAATAAATATACAACAATTTTCTAGTTAACTATTTTCCCAGTAAAAAATAATCAAAAGTATACTTAAAAATAATTTGGTTGTTTAGCAAAAACAAAACAATTTATTTTTACTGACTTAATATTTTTTTTACCTATACGAATCTTCTATATCCATTTTTTCACTCATTTTTGTATTTTGTTTAAATGTTTCTCCTCACTCTTCTGACCTTAAACATTTTAGGACTCTTTCTTCCTTTTCAACAGTTTTTTTAATCAATACCCCCTAAAACACACAATTCTTTCTTTTTGCCTCTGGGAGATAAGAAATAATTTTCTGTCTTCTTATTTCTTCTATTTTGATAATTTACCAGGCAATGAGGTGAACAATATCAAATAGTTCTTCCAGTTTTTCTTTAAAATTGTATTCTTTTTGTTCCTGTGTTTTTTTTATATAACTGATGACATTCACAGCCTCAGGGGCATCAGTTAGAATTATGCGAATGACCTGAATTTTTTCTGGCATTAGTTTTAGTGTAGTTAAAAAAACCTAGGTGGTGAGACCTTAAAAAAAAGTAGGTTGAAATATAAGGACCACCTTAAGATACGCATTTGTACTAATTGCAAATCAGTTAGGAATGAGGAAGCATGAATTTAGAAGAGTTGCACCCAAATTTGAGTGGAGGGAGGGTTAAAACCCACTTAGGAAAAGCCACCTTCAGTACACCAGACCAAGATTTGAACTCTGATATTCCTGTAATAGACAGTCAAGTTTATTATGAGAGTGATACAACTTAGACCATGTGGCCACAGAAGCAGGTCGTATCTTCCACTGAGTTTACATATATCCACACATATGTTTGTATGCTGGCTGTGTTTGTAACCTTCTGCAGCAGACATACCTGGCAACCTCAACCACTAGTAGCACAGCCTCAGTCTCCTGCAGGACCGAAGGATCACACTCTGTAGGGAGTTGGGCCCCGCAGTTCTGTTCCAGACTGTACAACCTGCAGTGAGTGTACTGCAGTTTTGTGCCCGTGTCACCTTGCAACTATCCAAACAAAAGGTACATTTTGCTTTGGTTCAACTAGTCTTGTAGAATAGTGCTATAAGAAATCAGGCTTAAACCCATGCGAATCCAAAGATTTTGAATTTTGAATCTTTGTTTACTAGCTCGAATCGACTTGAAATAAAATATCAAGCGTTGAATTTTTTTTTTGGTGAACAAATATGAAATACAATATTTTATATAGATAGATGTTTTGGATTGAATCCCAACATATTATTACGAAACATTTTCAAATAAAAACCCAAGTTGAATACTAAATAAATTATTTACATTAAAAAAAATAAAGTCCAATAAAATAATGATATAGTTAAGATGTCTGGTTAAGAGTTGGGCTACACAGGGTACATGAGATAGTAGAGGAAGCAAGGCTGAACAGGTACGGGCATGTAATGACGGAAAGAAAAGGATGCCAAAAAGAATAATGAAGATGAAATATGTAGGAAAAAGATTGCAAGGGTGACTGAGAAATTGTTGAGAGGAGCATATAGCAACAAGTGAGCAAGTGAGAGAAGAATGGTGGAAGGATAGAGGAACAGGGGAGGTATTTAACTAAACCGATCCGACCACAGACTGGGAGGAGTTGGTGATGATCAGTGAAGTATACCTGCAATGCCTTATTCCAATCAAACTCATAGTCCCGCTGTCGTCTTTGTTTCAGATCATTGACTATGACTGCTGAAACTCCTAGAATATCAGACGTTGTATCGCTGACCCTTCTGAGGTCAATCCTGGTATCTAAAGAGAGAAACAATAAATATTTAGATTGCAACTCTTTTCTTTCACTACTAATAAATTTACTTTGCAGGCATTCTGATTGATAAAAGAAGAGATTGTACATTTCTTAAAGAGGATGCCTCAGTAAGCGAGATATTGCCTTATGGACATTCAGCTCTAACACATTATTTAATTTTATGCTGCGTTATTTCAAAATATGGTTCCGCTATAATAAAGTCAAAAGATTCCAACAGGGTCCTTTTTCCTTTAAAACCTTATATTTTAATTTTTATTAATAGAAAAGAACGAGTGAAAATGTGACATTTTCAATGACTTTTTAATAATATTTGCAGAGTTATGATATTAGACTTGATAAAAAATTGCTCTAGGATTAGCCCTCTTCTAACAAATACAATAAAGTGTTAATAAGCTCATAACAGAAAATGTTAAGATATTTGAGAACTAGCCACAAACTTTCATTCTTTACTTTAAGATAAGAAGTTTTGTAGTTTTCTTTCCCCTCTTTATTATTGACATGAGAAAGGATGGTTGTAGGTGTGAGGGAATAGAGGAAATATAAGTATGAACAAAGCAGAGAAGAAGTCTCATAAAACAATATAGACCACTATATTTTATATGGTGTGGCCCGACAGCAATTGATACTCTCTCGATGACCAAGGCGGCCGCCTTAACCGTAGTTAGGAAGTTGATTCATCTCGTCCATACCAATGAAAATTAAAAATAGAGATATTCTATTAATGAATAGTAAATTATATTTAAAAAAACCTGAAACATGATAGTTGTTTATAGAATGTCATGATATAGCAAATTCAATCAAGTGAAAAATGACAACCTTGACACGGTAATAAAACCCAGGACATTTAAGACAATCTGACGATCCAATGGGATTATCTTTAAAATGGGGTGAAAGTAGGGATGTGAGTTAAGATCAGTATTGTTGCGATTTTTAAAATGAAAACATTTTTTGAACCAAACAAATAAAATATTTTCCAGCAGACACATTCAGTTTAATTCTTTCTCATGATGAGCTCAAAAACTATTGAATATCAGTCATGAAAATTGAGGCATTTAGTGGTGGATCCATAAAATAATGACGGGAGGGGCATCATGATACAAAATAATTATATTTCTACCTTACATACATTAAAAAAAATTGTATCTCTCTATATGAAGATTAATTTTAAAAATATGTATTAAGCTAAGTTATATAAAATCATTTCATCGGCTAATAAATAATTTATTATCTCGGTAAAAATGATCAGGATAAAAAAAAAGTTACTTACTTACATCCAGTACCGTTTCCAGACTGTGGTTTGGGCCACTGTTTTATTCAAGCCAAATATTCTCCAAAACCAGCTTACTATGCCTGTCGTAGCTCTTCATATGTTTATTTATTATTTAGCACTGCGTCTGACTACCCGTTCGGGTTATACGCTTTACATACTAATTATGCTATTGGATTAGGAATTAGGAAGGTTGAATTAGAAGAAGTGAACCCACATTTGCGTGGAGGAAGAGTGGAAAACCATTTAGGAAAAACCACCCCCAGTTCACCCGAACAAGATTCGAACCTCGATCTCCCCGTCCTCAGCAGTCGAGCTTAACACGACTAGCGCATTAGCCAACTACGCCACCGAGGCGGGTCTCTTCATATGGCTTATAATCAAACCTAAGGTTAAAACCAGCATAACATCCCGTCCCTGGCCGTCAATTCTTCCCTGTGAAAGGGTAGACCCACACTTAACCAATGATAAAGTTTTCGGCTATGCCAGGAATCGAACCAGGGACCCTAAGATCAGTATGCAGACACGCTAATGACTTGAGCTAAGGTATCGCTAACAAACTTAATTTTTTTTAGCATTGTGCCTTACTACTCATTCAAATTCAACACCTATGTACTAATTACACTAATGTGTTAGGGATTAGGAAGGTGTACCCTCATTTGCATGGAGGGAGGGTGAATAACATTTAGGGAAAACGACCCTCGGTACAATCGACCAGAATAGAACCCTGATCCGAACTTAATATTCAGTTCTTTGAGATGAAATGAGAGAACATGTTCACGCAAACTTTAGTATAAATTTTTGCAAATAATTCCTGAAAAATATATTAAGAACCTCTTCAGGGAGTATCTCAATATTTTTAATCGGACCAAGCATGACTAAGCCATTGAGTCTTTCCTGACTCATTGTTGACCTCAAGTAGGATTTAATTCCATTCGACGAACTAAGGTGAAATATCACGCTGCTGTTGAAGTAGTAACCGGTAGACTATCACACAAAGAGTTTCTCAATAGGCACTCAATATTTGAAAACAAAGACACAAGTCTGTGAGCTTCCATTGGTGTATTGACTATTTTGGATTTCTTTATCAATAATTCCCTCCATAAGTTCAATTCTCCATGAAGTACCTCCATTAGTGGATGGAAAAACCGGATTCTTATGTTTTCGCCGCATCCAGTATCTCTTCATCTATTAACAATGTTTTTTTTAGATAAAGTGAATTTAAACAATTGCTATATATTTTTCGAAAATTGTCAGGCACATTCTTATGTGACCCTACCCTGAATCCACCATTGGTGGGATTTGATGGCTAAAAGAATGCGCCCTAGTTAAATTCCATGGTGCACATGACAGATATTAAAGAACTGTTGAAGAAATTAAACTAAACATATCCACTGATAAAATTTCTTACATATTTTTGCCACAAAAATTTGTTATAAAAAACTACAAAAATATCGACATTAACTCGGGCTTTCTTGTATCTAATTTTAAAGACAATATATTTGAAATGGCTACTAAATGCATGTTTTTAAGGTTGGGATGTAAGGAACACAAGAAACGGTCAGGTGTGTTTGGGAGTTTTAAAACTATTTTTTTGTGTGGCTAAAGTAAATAAAATATTGTTCCAGCAGAAATAAAAAGTTTAATTTTCTTCCCACGGTAATAATAACAGTTGTTGTTTGTTTTGAGTAAAGCGGTATTAGATAAGAAACTTTTTAAATGAAAAGTTGTCATTAAATTTCAGAACACCCTTGACAGATATTCAACAACTGTTGATATCACCATGTGAAGAGAATTAAATTTTATGTTTCTATTGGAGGAATATTTTTATTAATTTTAACCAAAACAGGTTTTGCTATAAAAACTGCATAAACACTGACCTTTTCTAGTGTCCCCTACATTTCCAACTTAATAATGTCGAATTTAAACGCAAGATATAAAACTTACATACTAGGTGACTCCAGTTGCTTCTTGTGCATGAGGTCTCGTGTTTCATCCAGTACATCCTTCAGAAACACAACACTGCCTTTCCGAGTACTCATCCCTCGGATCCTGCCAAACTTGACATGCCTCATCCTCTCCGCCCAGAACAGATCCATCTGTTTCATGGTCCCCATCAGTGCTGTGAAATGATCGTTCTGACCATTCTCCACGACATACAGCAGACGGTCAAAGCTGTGTCTATCATATCGATGCAAGGCGGCTGCTATGTCTCTCGTCAGGTACAGTGTCGTGCCGTCGCTTTTCACAAGGGTGGCTCGTCGATTATTGTCGAGATTCACAACTTTCCTTCCATCCTCTTCTAATTTTAGAATACCTTTCTCTTCCAGTTGATCTAAAACATTTTTAATTTGTACAGTGCTGTACATCGATTCCCACTCGTACTCATCGAAAGTTACTCCTAATCTTTTATAGATCCTTTGTAGCTCATCAACGGTATAGTTCCGATAATTTTCCCACTTTTTGATGTCGGCGAAACTCCCTTCTTCCAACGATTTAAATATTTCTCGCGCCTTGGCGCCCAAGGCAGAGTCGTTCTGAGCCGCTTGGTTTGCTGTGACATAAGCTTGGTAGAGCAGCTGGATAGGATTATGTTTGATCATCTCGTCAGTGTAGTTGGACATGTTCAGACCAACTTGCAAAAGCCCAAATTGTGTACCCCAGTCTCCGAGGTAGTTGATCCGCACGACTTTCCCACCCAGGTGCTCATGTAAGTTTGATATGAAGTTGCCAATAATTGTGGAACGCAAGTGGCCCATGTGAAATGGTTTCGCTATGTTAGGTGAGCTAGAACAGAAAAAAATGATCAATATATATATATGTTCACATTTAATTTAAAATAAATTCAATATCTGTAAGTCTAGTTTCTCATACCTGTATTCAACAACAATTTTTTCATCAAAAGATGGAAAACGGATTGAGCTATTAGTTCTGTGTCCTTTACTATTATCTAGAATGTCCTCCAAAACGTCTTTCAAAAATCTGTGTTTATTCATCCTAAACACAATTTTCTTCCCGTTTCCTTCCCCCAACTCTTGAACATCTGTCACAAAATCTGTCTTGTTGAATAATTTTTTTATCTCCGACACACTTAGAATAGTTTTATTTTCCGAGAGAGGCGACTGGAAATGATTATGGAAGATATTAATTGGCATTTGTACTTCAACATCTCCTCCATTTTTATTGAGACTGATGAATAGTTGTCTTGATAATAGAGAAGATGTATTCTTTAAAGATTCATTTCCTCTGATAGCATCTAGCACCTGAAACAAGAATTAAAATGTTTTGGCATCATTCTATTAACATTTCCTTTATTACAGGTAGGCCTAATATTTAAAGTGGCATAATCAGGGTTTGATGGGTAGGTTTAGATAAATATAGCTGACCTCGGTGGGATTGTGGTAAAGTGCTCACCCCAAGATACAATGTTCGTGGGTTCAAACCCAGCTGGGGGGAGATTTTTCTTGGGCGATAAAAATTCATAGCCCATCACTTCAAAAGAGAAGTAAAGAAATTGGTCCCATGTTGACTGTGGCATGAACCCTGGCAAGATTTATTAAAATATTGTTCCTGGCAAAATTGGTAGGCCCTTTTCGCTCTCAGAAATTTTCATGTGCTGACAAAATCAGTTGGTTCAAAAAGTGCATTTTAAAATCCTCAAATAAATCAAATAAAAAAAAAATTAAACATAGGACCTACAGTAGGGGGCCTATATAAAATATATTTTTGCGATCAACATTGATCTAATGTAATTACAATCCGATTCAGATAAGAATATACTTTGTTGACAATTAGGGCCTTCAAACTTACCATAGCTAAAACAATCTTCATAAATTCATAAGTAGGCCTTTCTAAGGTCATGTGATTTGCAGCTACTATCACATTTGATAAAATACCTATGAGATAACACTAATAGTTTAGTAAAATATTATCAATGTTGACTGCAATGAAATGTGTTTATATTTTCTGAACGTTTTTTATTACCTGATTTCAGATGATAGACTATTTATTATCTTTTTAATTGAAGCCTGTTCTACAAAAACACAATATGTAGGCTTAGAGTTTTAATTTCGGAATAATTGAGAAATGGGTTTTAAGGGACATTGTAGACAAGAACACTAAAAGTACCCATGTCTCAAGAGATTTTCAAAATGCTAATGAGTGGGTCCTTTGGCTAGGTCCTAACAAAAGAAGAGTTCTGTAAAAATTAACATCAAAAGAATTATATAGATGTTAGTTAAAATACAATTCACATAAACTCAAAATAGTGTAGGGATTTTCAATAAAACACATTAACTTTTCTTGAGGAGGGCCCCAATCTAACCTAGTTATATATTCTTCTCAATTAACATCATATAAAATACCTATTCTTTTTCATCATAAATACTTACTCTTGAACATATATTTATTTTCAATTTAGAGGCCATCTAAAATATAATTATTATTAATGGTAAATGTATTTATTTTAATTTCACTTCACTTAAATGTTTAAAATTACCATGAGTTTTTAAATTTTAGATATAAACATAGTTTATACACCTGTATATTCGATTGCTCATCTGTTGTTTTTTTTGCGGAAGTCAAATAAAATCTTCAAAGTGTATTGAATAAAAATAAGACTAATTTAAAAATAGTTATAACTAATTAATATATAAAATATATTAAATTCTCATAAATATATTATTCATATTATTTAATAAAACATTTAAAGATTAATTTCACTACTGAGGTTTTTCTTCTCGTGACGTCAACACCTGTCTGCCAGTCGCCATTTTATAATGTTGTAGTGTCGGATGTACAGCTGACCTGTCATTGTGAAGTGGGAATTCGGTGGTGATTAAGTGCGGTGATTTTGGGGTGTTCGCACCCCCCGAGTGTTGTACATAGTTCTTATTATTTACCATGAGTGTTAAAATGGCAGGACAGACTATAAACGATAGGCTGCTGGCTGCCAGACATAGTTTAGCCGGCCAAGGTTTAGCCAAATCTGTATGCAAAGCAACGACAGAAGAAATGATAGGTCCAAAAAAGAAACATTTAGATTGTAAGTACATAAAATTGCATTAGTTTTCTTTCCCTTTACATTCGTGGATAAGATTATGTTCGGGTCCTAATGAGCCACGTAGAACTCTAGAAATGGCGGTCATCAAGTTATAAATTTGACCTCACATCACCTTATAGGGCGTTGATCAAACTCCAAAACCATGCCGTTTCATAAAATTAAGTCCTAAATAATAGGTTACGTTTCATAAATGTTTTTTGTTTGTTTTGTGTAACGCCCGTGTTTGATGAATCACTCTCTACTCGGCTCATTTGACGACTGGATCTTTGGTTTCTGTAAGCACAGATCCCGTCTAAAATAAATATCATGCTCTAGACGAGTTGATCGTCCCATTTGACGGTCAATGCACGCCCGATAGATTAAACCGGACAACTTTATCTGGCTTTGTATGATGTTAAAATGCTGCTCTTTTAATAACCACATATTTTTTCATTTATCACGTTTTTTATACGTTTTTTAAGACTTATTTGATAAATGTACTTAGACATGAATACAGAACCAGACATTTGGTTCATTAATTAAGAGTCTGGGACTCAAATCATTAAAAGGTCAAATTTTTCAATTTCATAATTTCTAGATTGTTTACTGGATTAGAATTTATAGAATTGCAGATGGATGTTTAGAAATTTGATTAGGCCATGATAAGTCCCAATTTTTCTACCCATATATCCGGGTGTAATAATAATTGAAACAAATTTAGAGGTAATTATTGACAGTCTTGATTAGATTATTTTCCTAAATTGGCCATTTAAACTGCCTACCATCAACAAAACTTTAATTCAAATGTGTTGGTTCTCATATTTTGTATTTAAACCTCTTGATCAGTGTGAACAAATACATGCTGCCATTTTTATCTGCACCATTGTTAGTGACATAATGTAAAAATGGCAAGTGTGTAAACAAGTTTTCTCCTAGAGATGAAAGTACTTGGGTTTGGCTGAACTAGTTTGAGAGTATAGTCATATCACTGCTAAAGTTGAACCTGTCACTAATATTGATACATAGTTGCCTTTATTAAATCTTAAACAGTGTTTGGAATTCTTATTTTTTGTGTTGTAAAAGCTACTTGATAGATGTAGGCCCTAACAACGTTCTCTCTAAAAGAAAAGCAATTTGCAGAAGGTTATAAGCTTCCAACTTTTTGGGAAAATTATAGACAATACAATATTTGTGAAGTTTTTCAATATAATTAACTAGTAAAGTTAAATTCACACCAAATAACAATTGCAAAAGTTAAAAACTTGAAACCTAAAATTGATTTTAAAATCAAACATTGTTATTTAAACATGCTTACACCCCCCTCCCCCCCCCCGCGTACCCCAAGATAAATTATATCTTCAAATTTACACCCCCTAAATTGTTGGTGTATAGGCCCTAATGCAAGTTATAATCTTAATACATCTAAAGTCCCATACACACGGTCATGTTTAGCTTGCTCCTCAAGTCATTCCAATGCGACTGTCGTGCAAGTAAAGGTTTACATAATATATTTTTTGAATTTCGTGCCGGGATTTACTTGCGCGACAGTCGCATGTATACACAACTTTTCTACACTGCTATTCTCTGCAAGCTGTGACTGGCACACCAATCGAGATTTACACATGCAAGGTCAACTAGTGCGAACGTTTAAATGACGCGCCAAATTATTAGAGTACTCTTAATTTCGTGCAAATAGAACATGGTTTATTGCAAACTCTTTAATTTGCATTCAAGTATAAACTTTGTATATAATGCATAAATAATAGCTTCGGCTATTTGATTATTAAATATACAATCGCGTACAATTATAATAATTGTACAAGTGGCAGCCATAATCCAAATACCGAGTCGAGGGTGGCTGCGTTATCTGACAGCTCGTGATCTTAATAAATCACACATTTGTAGCAGATGATTTCCTCACGTCCATCATAGACTCTGCCTTAAAGTATAAGTGAAGAATGACGCTGAGCACGGGACAATTCCTGGATAGCTCAGTGGTTGGAGCATTGGCGTACTAAGTCAAAGGTCCCGGGTTCGATTCCCCTGTCCTGGTGTCATTTTTCAATTTCCAGAATTTCACTATAATGTTTGCACGCCACTAAAACATGAGTGTAAACATCACTTTAGCCTCTGATAAAACGGTTGGCTCCCAAATCACATGTCTTAACGTCCAGGGTTATTTGAATCTGACATTAATTATTCTATGTTTAGCATGAAGGTCTAGGGGTAAGGTGTCAGACTTCTGTGCTGGCGGCCGGGGTTCAATCCTCGGTCCCTGCACAGATTTATCTGATTACTAAACCCTTCCTTCACCTCTGACAAGACATCTTGTGAATGTGGGGAATGCCAGGCCTCCGCCGTGGTTTGGATCCCACGTTAAACTGTAGGTCCTTCATTTCATTTCGCAATCACCCTACCATTACACATTAGCGTAAGTGCGTATATCCCGAACGGGTAGTAAGACGCGGTGCTAATAATAATAATTTAACATGAAACTATGTATATTTTACGTACCCCAAGTTGAACATCCCGGATATAGACATACAAGTGTCTTGAAACGAGGGATACTTATCTAAGACAGACGCTACCCCATTTTATTTTCTAGCGGTTTCTGTGCAAGCTATTGTTATGAGTAATGAAACTAAATCTTATGCTAACCTAGTATGAACCTCTGTTAATGAACATTCTCCACTGAAGTATAGTTACTGTCGTTGTCTTTGGTCCTTAGTTTTATTTTTAGCATCGCGTCATCGGGTTATAGGTTTGTGTACTATATTACAAAAGTGGGATTAGGATGTTTATATTTATAGGAAGTGTACCCGAATTTGTTTTGAGCAATAGTGGAAAACAATTTTTAGAGAAATCACTTTCAGTACACCCGACAGAGATTCGAATCTTGACCATTCATCGGGAATAGCGCGATGCGGATACCGAAATGGGTGATGGACAAAATGGTTAGATCTACTTTCGCGTATTCGTCAATGCACGTGGCCACTTTTGATACTCATGTTATTAATATCAGTAATATAACACTAATAATCTAGTATAATCGGTTTTAATTTTGTCTGCAAAAAAAAGTATTTCCTTTAAGATCCTTCCTATTAAAATAATGTTCATAAATTTCGGGAGACGTAACCTTGAGCAGGTGTGAATCATTGGGCATGTGGTCGCTTTTATACTGGTGCCCCCCCACCCCCATAATTATAGATACTCCCTCTTAACCGCGTTCCTACCGGGTAGAAAAAATGTCTCTCCAAAGTCTGAGCGGCTGACTCTGATTATAAGCTTGTAGATACTTAGCTTATAGTGTGTGTTACATTAGGCCTAGCTGTTCTGAATCATTTCGAATACATCCTAGTGTTGAGTAAAAATCGAAGTTAATCTCAATGAAAGTATTTTTTCTCAGACAGTTGTCATCACTGTCTTTGACTCTTTCGTCAACGTCCACATTGAAGGACGTCGTAAAACACGAAGACCCTGAACTGAGGTCCGTGAAGTTAGCAGCACCACTAACGGCACAAATTCTGAAACCTATACCAATATTTAGTGCTGAATTTGTGCCACAAGAATATCCTATCCCCATAATTTGTGCCGCCATAGTTTTTGTGAAAACTTCAAAAAACTGTGGGTGCTGCCAACTTCACGTAGCAGCACCCATAAGGGCACAAATTCTGAAACCTATGCCAATATTTAGTGCTGAATTTGTGCCACAAGAATATCCTATTCCCCTAATTTGTGCTGCCATAGTTTTCGTGAAAACACCTAAAAACAGTGGGTGCTGCTGGCAGCACCCATAACGGCACAAATTCTGAAACCCATGCCAATATTTAGTGCTGAATTTGTGCCACAA